>PVJX010011076.1:0-54694 GCA_004027295.1 Dolichotis patagonum | reverse complement strand
TTGTTTTCATGAGCTTCTCTTTTTATTGGATATCACTCAGCAGCAGCATTCCATGTGTTCCTTATTACACTCCATACAGACACGGAAGAGGACTTCCAGAAATGTTTCAGAAAGTGGCAGGAATAATAAGTGTGCTCATAAGTGAGGGGGATATTTTGAGAAAGATTAATGGCAATGTGTTTCTTATTGTAATAAAAGTTTAAAAATTTAAGTATTTGTTATATATTGTTTGATCCTCTGTTTTAACTACCTGAGCCTGGAACAAGGTGAAATAGTCTGGCACAGGACACTCAAAGAATCTCTCAGCAAGACCTGACATCACACATAATGGCCCAGACAAGAACTCAAGCTGTCCTCCCCCACTTCAGTCAGAAAAATCAGAGCCTCACTGTACGGCTCGGGCCAGATGCCCAAGACCACTAACAGGAACACACCTAAGTTACTCTCCTCTGGAGGGTGGCCGTGGGCACCCAGATAGGCATGGGGCTCTGGCGTCAGGCAGCTTGGGTGGAATTCTTGTACCGGTACTTATTAGCAGAAGAGACAATTTTACCTATAAAATGAAAATCATAGCCGTGTCCCACTCAGGATTGATGGGAGGAGTACATAAGTTAAAACAAAAAGCACTTAGGGAAGTGCCTGGCAAGTAGAAAGTGCTCAGTAAATATGAGGCATAATTACTGTTGGTGAATTATTGGTATAATTATATGTCAAATCTTGCATTAAAGGATCCCTCTAGTTATTGATATAAAAGTTGAGAACATGCCAGACCAGAGTTGGTATGGGTTGCTGATACAATTGGTTCTACTTTTGCCTTTCTTGGGGGACATTGGCCTCATTTAAATTCTCGGGATCACTGATGCCCTCATTTCTGGTCATCTTTCCTCAGGCTTTTGTGACTTGAGGAAATAAATGTATGAATAAAAACTCAATTTGTAGAGAAATTCTCTGCACAAAATATCAGCAGGACTAAATCTTTACCTGTCTGGACACAAGAAAAATCCTCTTTCTTTGACATGTCTTGAAATATAAAGGGATAGAGAATCATTATATTTCTACAAAGTGATGTTGGGAGAGAATGAAGGGATTTTAAATGACACATCAATTTTTAGTTCTACTATGTAATGGCAAGTATTTGCTTAGTTTTAGGCCATATTGAAAGTGACAAAGTTGTCACAAGAGTTTTAGGGGCTTGTAATCTGGACTCTTTTAACCACCAGTGCATGGATTTTAGGCAGAAGCATTAACTCAATGAAGTTATAACTAAAACCCTACACATTGGCAGGGTGTAGGGTAGATTTTCATTAGATTCCAAAGAGGTCCATGACTCTCAGAACTTTAACGACCCTATTAGACTGTGTGTGAGGTCAAAATTGTTAGGGTTTCTTTTGTCGACTACACTTCGCCTTGGTCTGACCTCGAGCCGTGTGACAGTGGGCGGGAGAAAACTTGGTCATCCTCAGTGTGCAGCCTCTTACGATCACAGAGGATGGATTGCCTGCACCACCTGCTAGCTCTAGACTGCGTGCAAGTTCCTTAATCTTTTTATCCTTTCCTTTTTTGATCCATAAAATAGATAATGATATCACCCATTTCCTGCAATTGTTTTGAAGCTTAAAATATAGTAAGTGCTTAGAACAGAGACCAGAACATGGTAAGTGTCAGTGAATGTCAGCTATTATCATTATCTGGCCTGCCAATTTGATCAGAAGTAGCAGTTAGAACATTTTGGTATCAATTCCATCACTAAATACAGGGAGGCAGCCTTATTTCTCTTTTTGGTAAAGAGTGAGAATACTGGTCCATAGAGGCACACATGTTACTGATAAAAGAAAGCCATGTCAATGTAAGTCATTTTTCATACTTTCACTGAATCTTTGCTACTTGTATACACCAAGGAACAATCTTTATATGCAGCTAATATTCCTCCCCACACATGTGCCATGCTTTCTAGCTTCTGTGCGTTTTGCATATTTTCATTCATACTAATGTTCTCATATTTATACTTACGTACACCAGATATTAAGTGAATTTTCCCATTCTCTATATGGACCAAGGCAGAAAAAAAGTATATTTTTCTAGCAATTGGTGAGGATCTGATTTCAAATAGCTGTGAGATTTTAACCACCTGTAAGTATCCTTCCCCTCTGTCTATAATATGGGGTGTCCTGCACCCCACTGTGAACCCCTCCCTAAAGCCCAGCTATTTCCTCTGAACTGCTGGTACTTTGTAGTGAACAGACACAGCCTATGGAGGTCACTTTCTTCCTTATTATTCTTATTTTTGTGCAGACCTGCCTAGCCCCAATGCAGTATCTTGAAGACAAAATGAAGTCATTTTTGTATTCCTCATAGCACCTGTCAGTTCTTTGTATTGTCATAAATTATTTATCCAGGAAAGAGCTTCCTCATGTGCAGATATTTTCTGAAAATTTAGGTCATGTTTATTTTAGCAAGAAAGACTTTGTTTTAAGCTCTAAATTACCCATCAATTCAGTCTCAGATTCACATTTTCAAGCTACAGGATGAGACAGACAGTATAAGGAGGGCCCACTACACCTGTGCTTACTACACTCTGTTTCCCTCCTAAGAAGTGGGATAGGGAAGAGACACAGGATGTGTTTGTGTCATTTGTGAGCTGCAATTATCCTCAGAAAATGAAAACCCCTCTGAAACCACCTATGAGCCTTCCATGTAATTAAATATTATCAGAGGAGTAGTTTTATGGCACACTTTCTTTTTTAACTTTGAACACACACTCTTTTTTCTTTTCTTTCTTTCTTTTTTTCTTTTTTTGTTGCTGTTGTTGTACAGAATCCTTTCATTCTAGTGTCCTCTTTTAGCTATGGTCTTGTTTTTGATTTGTGAATGCCTTACTTCAACCACTGAATTCCTCTGTTGTGCTGGCAAAGAAAAATAGTGCAGTTAAAGTTGGTCTTGTTAATTTTAGCTTTTTCCAGCACTAAGCAGTCAATTTTGGTCTGGAACGTATGTGTGTTCATCAAGTGGGTGTTCACATAAGTAGATTTTAATCAGAACAGAACTACTGAGAAAATATTAGCAACGTACTGGGAAATTTATAAAGTTAAACGTTGAAATGAATTGACTCTTTTCTCAAGTCTTACAAGAGCTTCTGCAAGGATCATCTCCCTTCATTTTGAAGATAAATACAAAAATGGAGCTGGAGCTGTTTCAACCCACCCCGCTTGTACAAATATCACCATTGAGTTGCAGTGTGCTGGGACAAAAGGAAGAATAGTGCACAAAGGCGCTCTCTCTCTCTCTCTCTCTCTCTCTCTCTCTCTCTCTCTCCCTCTCCCTCTCTCCCTCTCTCCTTCTCTGGAATATGCTGGAAAAGTTCTTTCCCTTCACTGTCCAGGCTTCTTCTTTACCTGAATGTTTCCTCATGCATTTGTGAACAGAAAGATTCCAGTGAAAAATGTTAAACTAAAAGGAGAAAAATGAGCATTCCTATCAACAGTTTAATAAAAGTGTGGTGGATCTTAATCATGACAAAAACAAAACGAGCAAGTGATAATCTGAACAGCAGCTAAAGACCTTTTTCTTTTTCGTTTTCTTTTTTGGCTAGGATCTATTAAATGTTAGATGAGAAAATATTGATATCCAGCAGAAAATGTCATATTGGTTTAACCTGTAAAGTGGCTTATTGTTATGGGGGGGGTGCACTATGTTTAAAGAGTTACTCAAAAAGGATTTGTCAAGCAGACATTCCCAGAGCAGCATAAAAACTCATCTGCATAATTACAGGAGAAAGAAAGGGTAACCTGTTACCTACTAAAGACTCCGATTACAAGTGCTCGGTTATTTTCACTTTAGTGCCAATTACCAAGGAAGAGAAATGCCTCATTAGATTTCAGGAGAAAAGCTAATTTTCTTTCTAACCTCTACAGCACCACAGCCTGAGGGAGGAGACCTGGAACAAAGCCCATAGCACCTCTGGAATGGGGAAGGAAACTCCTCAAGAAAGAATGCGTGCAGACCTCTAAAACTGTGGTCAGAAGAAATTTTTATTGAAATGCATTCATTGAAACACGTCTGTTTCCAAATGTGCAGTCTTGAAAATAGAAACAATAGCAGCAGCCACATATTGAGGATACGTGTCAGGAAATGTGAACATATTCTTTCCTCTAGTCCTGTTCAAGAGCTGCTTGAAGTGGGTGTTATTGTCCAAGTTTGATAGAGAAAGACACTGGGGCGAGGTAACCTCCTAAGGAGATACAGTTACCAGGTAATAAAGGCAGAATGAAATCCCTGCCATGTACCTCCAGATGCCTCTTTCCCATCGCATCGCATTCAGTGCAACCCCTTGGATCTGCGTGACAAACCCCTTTAGAGTTGCACTCATTAGGCAGAGAAAGAAAATGTTATAGTCCTAGCAGAAGTGGGAAATTGAGCACACTACCAGAAACTTTCACTTACATACTATTTTTACCGTGTAATTTCCTACTCACAAAGCCCTATACTGTCTTATTTATTCCTCACAGCAACTCTGTGAGTTGATGGAAAGAATCCTTATTTAAAAATAAACTAGCACAGAACTGTTAACGGCCCAAAGTCACAATAGGAACAGGCAGACTGGTATAGTGGGAAGGCCCTGGTGAAAGGAGGCAGAGATGTACCCCACAGGAATGGCCCTTCTTTTAACACTCCACCATTTTGAGAACATTTTCAATTATAGAGAAGTTCAAGCTAAGATGGATTCTGTTTATGTTATAAGTAGAGGTAGCACTGAAAGGTAATTGCTCTTTGGGGCAGGATAAAAGTTCAGCTTGGTAACTAGAATATATAAAGAACTCAAAAAGATCAGAACCCCCAAATTTAAAGACCCTATCCACAAAAGGGCATCTGAAAAAAGACACTTCTCAAATGAAGAAGGCAAACAGTAAACAAATATATGAAAAAATGTTCAATATCACTGGTCATTTGAGAAATGCAAATTAAAACAATGCTGAGATTCCATCTAACCCCAGAGAGAATGGCTGTTATAAAGAAATTAACCAATAACAAATGCTGGCAGGGTTGTGAGGAAAAAGGAATGTTTCTCCACTGTTGGTGGGAGTGTAGACTGGTGCAACCATTGTGGAAACCAGTATGGAGATTCCTCAAAAAACTAAAATTAGAGGTTCTGTGACCCAAATATTGGTATCTTCCTACTTGATATCTTCCCAAAAGAATTAAAAGCATACTACAGCAATATATGCACACCTGTATTTATAGCAGCACAATTTGTAATAGCTAAATCTTGGAAATAGTCCAAATGTCTATCAATGGATGAATAGATACAGTTTTAAAAAAAAACATGGTAAACTACTGCTGTGCCATAAAAAAGATAAACTTGAGGCATTTCTGAGTAAATAGATGCTCCTTGAGACTATACTCTTAAATGAAATATAATAGAGTCACATTATATTTAAATACTGCACTGTTTCTCCAGTATGAGAAACTGAAAGGGAAATCACGGACCAAAATGTAAAATAGATATTGAGAAATGGGAGGAAAGTGTTCAAATGGGAAGGAGGACATGGAAGGGAGAGGGGGAAAGGAAAAGAAAAAAAAGTAAAAAATGGAAACAAAGCTTTTGTAAATAAGGAAAGAGGGGAGGAAATGAGGGGGAAAAAGAACCAAGATGTGTTATATACAGGTACAAATAGTCTCTGATGAATATGATCATTATGTATATCTAAAGTATACCAATATAATTAATTTTTAAAAATTATCCCTTTCTAACTCAAAAAGAATGAAAGAATGAAAAGAAAAGTTCAGCTTCATACCTTTAGCAACAGGCACTCATTTGAGTTGAACCTTGACTTTTATCAGGATAAGGGCCATTGAAATCACAAGTAATTTGGGCTTGTGTGTGGCCATTTAACACCAAGTCACTAAAGGACTGATTTTAGTCTCTCTTCAGGGAACAGGAAATAACTTTGTCATGGAAGAAATGAAAATAGTGGGAAGGAACCAGCACCCAGTGGCACCAGTTAGATGCCAGGGCTGTGCACATAGCACCTCACTGAGCCCTGAACAGTCTTTGTAGAGAGTGCTGAGTACCCTTTCAGAAACAGAAGCTAAAGTCCTGTGAAGTCCACACACATGACTGGTGAGAGGCAGGGTCTGGCACAGAACCCAGGTCGGCCTGGCTCCTCTTCCTTGACTTATAAGCATCACAGTGGGGTTTACTACTTTACACCTGCCTTGGTTTGTAGCTCTGACTAGATTTAATTCAGTCTAAATTCCATGTCACTGCACAGAGAAGTCTCTGAAACTTCCTTCCTCAATCCATCTCCTAGGAAGCAAGCTCTGTGGTTATGTTTGGGAGATGAACAATAAACCAGGCATACATTTCTCTGCTCTCACAGAGACTACACCCTACAACAAATGTCTATGGAGAATCAAATAGTTAATATTTTAGGCTTTTCAGACTGTAGGGTCTTTATTTCAATTACTCAACTCTACCATTATCTCTTAAAAGACAGCTATATACCATATATCAATGAATGGGCCTAGCTGTGTTCCAATAAAACTTTATTTATAAAAATAGGCCATGGGTCAGATTTGGCCCACCAGTTCTTACTGGTTTACTGACCACTACTCTCAGGAAAAGTCAGAAGAGGAAGCAAGTAATTAGTAACACACTGTTTTAACCTAACTGAGCTAGAACAGTGTGACCTAAGGCTGACTAGGAGAGAACAAGGATGGCTTCCTGCAGGAGCTGACACTCTCAAAACAACCTGGAACATGCATTGAAATAAACCAAATACAGTTTTCCAGCCCTTTTTCACTATTCTACTCATGTTTTCCATTAGCCACATTTCTCATGGGCAATTCCTTTTTCTACGTTTACCTGTCTCATCTCTTTTTCATCAAAATAATTCAAATCCTCTCCCTTTCCTCCCACAAGTACAGCAACCTTTGCCTTCCATCTGTCACATTCTAGATTTTAGCCAGCTCTTCAACAGTCTTGTAAATGTCTGACAAAAATAAAGCTAGATTTAAACAGAGAAATTTATGGTATGTAAATAATACTTCAAAAAGCTACCAAAACAAATAAATAAAGCAAACAGCCTGCCTCCCAGGAGTCCTCAAGGATGACTGAAATTTGATGAAGCCAGCATGACCAGGGTCTCCAAAATCACAGCTTTATACTAATCTCAAAAGATTTTCAGATAATACCTCGAGGAACATGAATTTACAGACAAACCTCAAGTATAACACAATAGCAAGATATCATGAGACAGAGTTGCAGAAGTAATAGCAGAATCAAATCCACACAGAATTTAGCTATTGGAATTGGATATATAATATAAAGGTAGTATATTTAATATTTTGACAAAAGGAAAAGATTGAGTACACGGGCAAGAAAAAAGAGACCATTAAAAAAGACTAAGTAAATGTGGGAAAAAAAGGTAACAAAAGTTATAAAAATGAACTAATGAATGGGTTAAGAACACTTTAAACACACAACTTGAAAGAATGTTATAGTATTTGGAAGACATAAAAGAAATAACAGATGAATACTTTTGAAAAAACAAGTAGAAAACTGGAAGATAGTTGTAGGAAAAGAATCAGGTATTAACTCAGACACACAAAGAACTAGAATAGGTGGAAGAGGCGTAGAGTGCCAGAAAGATGTGATAAAGAGAATGAGGAAGAGGAACAATTTGAAACTGGGTGACTGAATGCAAACCTTGGGTCATAAAATCGGAAGCCTATTCCCAGTTGAATAACTCCCTGTTGTAGGTGATAAAGTTACAAATGAAGGTTTCTTTCCACTCTTCTGAGAAGTGATTGAGTTCCGAAAGAGCCATGGCACAGTATTTTCATATTTATATATGAAAGTATCAAAAGCAGGAACATCATGAAAACCCATTCTGTCCTATTTGCAGTGTCTTCACCAGATTTGTGAGTTCTTTCCATGGCATTACTTTGTTGTATTTAGTGAAAATAGAAACACACTTGAGGCTCACTTTTAGGGTCACACTAATATCTCTGAAGCCCCTCAATTGTCTCATATTGTTCTACACAATAGTAACTGTGTATAAGGAAAGTTGTTGACTGACAGCCAGTATGATTGGATCATTAGGGACAGAAGATAAGAAATTGTGTTAAAAATGAAATCTGAAAGAAAGCAACCTAACAGCACATACCACCCTAATACAGATGCATCCCCTTTCACCTTACGGAAGTGTAAGGATAGTCACAGCTAACACTTAAGGATCATTGACTAGCACCAAGCACTGTGCTGAGGCTGCAAAGAGGAGTAGAAAACAGGAATTATTTTATATCCCATTCAACGAACTGTCTGCTGCTTATTTTCTCTATATTCATCAGTGAATTCTGTGCTTGGGGTGTTCAACTATTACCAGTATAACACCAAAAAGTTTCACAAGCTAAAATAAATAAATAAATAAATAAATAAATAAATAAATAAAATCAATTGAACTCACTTTAACATAGAAACATAACCTTCATGCCAAAATCTTGTCTTATTGTTCAGGGTTATTGCGATCGTTTTCCCGGACAGAGAAAAAAAGTGTGCAAAACAAAATGATCCCCATGGAGAAATGATGAGAAATGTTTCCTGGCTTTGCTAGTTTGGTTGGCTCCCTAAGAAAAGCTGTGAAGCTATCAGATACCACACAGTCTGGGCCTCTGGGCAACTAGCTTAAATATTTAGGGTGCACTGACATAACCAATAAGTTTATTTAAAACATAGATTCCTAAGCTCAGCTACAAAAATTATAATTTAACAGGTTTGAAATGAGACCCAGAATTTTGCCAGATTTTTGCAGGTATCACAGGTAATATGGGCAGGCACTCTGGAGTATTTCTCACAAAACTGTATTTAAGGAGAAATATACTCATAAGCCCTCCATTTCCTACAAACTAAGAATCTTGAACAATGATAGCTGAAGTGACTTTATTTGCAAGAATCTGGTTTAGTATGGATCTCTGATAAGACACTAATCTAGCTCTTTAATCCAAGCGACAGAATAGAACTATCAGGATTTCCAGGAATAAAGTTAATTGCTATTTATTAGGACAGAATCTTTAATAATTGATTCAAGAGCACCATACAATTTAAGAATACTCTTTGCAAATGTCTATCTACTCCTTCCTTTTTCCAAAAAGAACTGAGTCTCACCTTTTCATAGTCATTATTGTAAAGGACCCTTTTCCCTTGGCGTTCAACTTCAGATTCCATTCCAAGAAGGAGCAAAAATAGTTTGGGCAAAACAGAAGCTTATGAAGTTTTTTATTTAACCAGAAGAGAAGATGGTCAATATGTTTACCTGATTGTACAGCAGCCAATCAGACACCAAGGTCTTTTAAAAGTGCCACATGTAGTGGCCCAAACCAAGAAGATAGAAAAGATATGTCAACATTTGTGGTAAATATACAATCAAATTTGCTCTTACTTTCAATTCTTTAAAGTACTGTTTAGCAATTATTCTCTTAAGTTAGAGACTATTGTAAGTAACAGATCCTAGTTATTATTAAAGCAAGTGACTTTGTCATTTTTATTTAATGTATAAATCATACACATTTGCTGTCATTCAAA
Source organism: Dolichotis patagonum (assembly GCA_004027295.1). Taxonomy (NCBI): domain Eukaryota; kingdom Metazoa; phylum Chordata; class Mammalia; order Rodentia; family Caviidae; genus Dolichotis; species Dolichotis patagonum. The sequence goes on along the minus strand of PVJX010011076.1, from coordinate 45,114 downwards.
GAGAGTCAATCAGAAGGGGTAAACATGAAATAGATTTAATGCAACACCTACTTATCGACTTGGAGTTCCCCTGTCCGCTGAATGTCACACACCATGATCACTCCAAAGAGTTAATGACATAAGCATACACACACACACACACACACACATCTTTTTTTTCCTCTCTCCAGAACTTTTGATGACTTTGCAAAACCCATCAATAGCATAGCACAAAGACGTCCGGAGTCACACTGGGATGTTGTGACAAAATCACATGGTTACATGGGATTCATCCCCTTTTGAAAATTCCCGAACAGTAAACAGCAGGGGTAAATGGAATCAAATGTCAGAAACAGTCTGAAAGAGACTTAAAACCCAGTCTTCACAAAATCTCCGGGAAAGTTGCCCGCTATGGCATGGGATAAAGGAAACAGATTGAAAATGACAGCAAGACTTCAACAAACAACCCGTGCTTTGGTCTTCTTTGGTCTCTTTGGGGTTCTGGAGGCAGCAACAATAGCATGCAGAAATGAAGAAGGTGAAGCCGTGGATTGGTAGGTAAATGGAATGTCAGGATTGGTATATGCAAAAAGAAAGCCAGAGTATGGGAGGCAGGTGGGCTGGCTGAGAGTTTCCTCATGAGAACTTTCTAACTTGCTTCTTCCCTTTAAAAGAAACTGAAATCACGCAAATGGGCTACACTTTCAGACAGGGTTAAGCCTCTGAGTGAGTGTTTCTCCTTAAGGGTGGACAGAACAGCCCCTCTTGGGCATGGTACTGTCCTCAGCAAGGCAAAGCTGGTAACCACGGAAGTGAGACTGAGCTTCGGTCTCGTGGCAATGTTCTTTAATTATATGTGGCTTTTCCTAACAGAACTCTTTCAGCTTCCCTTTTAAGACTGACAAGGGAGAGGAGTCAAATGACCTTTTTCTGAAACTGGAGAACACTGTTTTCATGAGAACAAGGATGACGTGATCACACACAGCAACTGTTTGGTTAACCTTGGGTTGTTAGGTAGGACAAGCAGAGGTTGAAACAGGTAGAAAGTCATTGGCTTCTTATATCAAAGAGACTAAACACAGTGTTGTATTATACCCATAGGTCCTTCTAAGTCTTTGATTCCTTTTTTTCACTCTTTAATTAGGGTGTTGAGGTTTGCCATTATAAACTTTGTGTGAACTTCAGGCTAAAGGACACAAGTAAGTCACTAAATCACTCTTCCAGCAGTTTCAGAGCTTCTAGCAGACCTTGTCCTGAGTTCTGGGGATCCAAATAAGACACACACACAACCTATCCCCAAGGAGCTCCCAGATATGTGATGAGGCTATGAGGAGAGCATTGGGAAGCATAGAGCCAGCAGGGCTTCTTTAAAGAAACAGTTTTTGAGCTAAGTTTTAAGAAAAAATGAAGTAGTCAAGAAAAAGGAAATGCAAGGACTTCTCAGGCTAATAAACAAGCCATGAGATAGTTTAGAGGCCAGAAGCAACATGGAAAGTTTGGACATGCAAGTACATTGGTATTGCAGGCTCCTCTGAGGAATCTGAGGAAATAGCAGGAGGTGAGGCTAGAAAGGTAGTGAGGGTAGGTGGTGAACTGAAAGACTTGAACTTGGCTTTGAAAAGGAGTTATTGAAAGGCCTCAAGTGATACTGAGGTAATGCCAGATTTGTATTTTGGAAGCCCATTAGCTGTACTGTAAAAAGCTGGATTGAAGGAGACCCATCTGGCATCATGGACAGCAGACTTTTTAAGTACTGCAAGCAAAAAGAGATACAGACTTGAGCTACAGAGATAGCAAAGGAACATGAAAGGAATACTCTGAGAATACCTCAGTGGTGGGTGGGCTGCTGGGAGTGGAGGAAAGTTAGGGAGAGACTTCTAGGTTTCTGGCTTATGTTTTTAATAGCATTAGATTTTAATAGCATTGGATTTTAATAGCACTGGATTCTGGCAAGAATATGTTTTTAATAGCATTGGGTGAGCAGATATGGAGGAAAATACTATAAAATTGTGGACTTGAAGGTTTCTGAGAGAGATTTTTTATTTAAGTTTATCTGGATATCCACATAGCAGTCTGGGCTAGAAATAGCATATAATTGGAGATAGTCACCCAGGAAAAATATTTGATAGTTCTAGTTATCAACTAATGAGCAATGGCACACTGGTTGCCCACAAATGCTTCAATGATGTGTGGAAGACCATTAGGATGACTCTCCTGAAAGAAGGCCATTTGTCTCCATCTTGGCTAAACCTTGCCTTAATTCCTGGTATTAATAGGTATGGATCTAACTATGCTAATACCTTACCCCCTCAATTGGCTTTAAGCAATGTAAATGGGTCTTGCAGGGGTGTAGCCTTTAAAGCAATGCAATAGATCAGTGATTCCCAACCTATATATAGCTCCCTACTACTGCATGTGAGCTAGTGAGCTAGGCCAAGAGATGCTGAGCTGTTAGCTGAACTGAATCTCAATTTGAAAGACCATGACATCTCCAGGCAGAAGGGCCAGACATCAAAGCTGAGGCAACCAACCAAAAACACCAGATACTTCTCAAACTACATTATGCAGATACCCCTAAACTTAGAGGCTAGTTGTTACTGGAATCTGATACTCTTGCTGCATACCTCTCTCTACATATTGCAGAGGTGCTATTGTGTCTCTTACCTAGCCCAGTTCACATTACTCACCTACTTCCCGCCATTCTCACAGTCACTCAACCCTGACCCACTTTCCTCCTCACGGTTAATAAAACATGGGTTCAGCCTTGGATCATGGCCTTTGTTCTCGTTAGCCATTGTTTCAACTGGACTTGGGACACCCTTGGGTCCTCACAACTACATATATGTTTTGTGTGTTTATTCTCACCATGGATTGCACTGGAAGTGTGAAATTGGAATTTACTTACTAATATTCCAATAACTTTTCTCTATACTGGTGGAACACCAAGTTATGATTAATATGTAGAATATAGTTTTGCCACAAGTTAACCTCCAGCAGAAAACATAATCTATTTAGTTGCTACTGTTTACTAAGAGAGCCAAAAAGTAGAGACTATCAAGTTAGCAACACGCCTGTTTCATCCTCATGGTAGGTCTTTGGCCCTGTGAGTCATGAAATGTAAGCAGAGCAGGGAAAGTTCACTTAAATAGAAGTATAAGATTGAAGAAAACCAAGAGTGATGTGAAGTTCTTGGGGGGAGAGTATTATTAGGTAACAGTGTAAGTAGTATGATATTCAGTTCCCTGTGAGTGTTTAAGGGATAATTATGGGAGTTGATGCTATTAGAAAATATTTGACCAGACAAGTAGTTATCAACTGGGGACAATTTTACACTCAAGGAACTTGTGAAAAAGTCTAGAGACAGTTTGGATTGTAACACCTTGAGAGTACTACTGGTATCTATTAGGTGAGTCTGAAGGTCCTACAGAGCGCAGAGCAGCCCTCACAAAAATGAATGTCCTGTCTTTAAATATGGGTGGAGCATATTGAGAAACTCTGGGATAAGTGATCTAAGACCACCTGAATACTCATGAGTCCACCTATCTGTGCCTCCTGTGAGACACCCAAAGGAGTAACAATAGAAAAGGAAGCAAAGAATCTATTTAACTACTTTGTCTTGGGTCCAAATCTTTAATGCACTCTGATAAATTGAGCTGAGGAACACGGCTTAGACCAGCCAGAAGCTCAAGGGAGGACCCATGTCCCTACACTACACACCAGAATCTCGTATCCAGTCAGCTAAGCATCTGTGGCAGAAGAGAATCTCCAGTCCAGGTCGCTGTCTTGGCCTTCTCCCCACTGCAGCCGTGAAGACTGCAGAAACAACATATGCGGGCTTCCACCTCAGGGACCTCAGCCACCAGGCCAGATAATGTCTTAGACCATGTCTAGTCAGAGTCACAGTTCCTTGTCTGAGGAGGAGCAAGAAATGGATATAGAAAAGGGCAGAATTCTTAAGCAAATCTCCTTCTTTAAATGTCTTCTGCCAATATAAATGAAAAATATACTTCAGTATATTTTTCACATAAGGACAGCCACCAGGAAAGCAGCTAATAAATGATAGCAATTCATAATTATTTCTTCTTTTCAGGTTTATTTTCTATAAGTTGCCTAAAAGGCAAAATAAGGAAAGTAGAGAGACCGGACTAGAGTACCTTTACCTAGATTCCACAATTAGAAGCTGGAAGAGAAGTAAACTACTAATAAATGCCACCAGGAGCGCTTTGGGGAGGACTTTACAACAACTGTATGAAGCCTATGCTTTCAAGGTAGGTTATAGTTTTCTATTCATTTTAATCACACAAATACCCATGAAACAGAATCTAAATTTCCAGAAAGCAATTTCGGAAGACTTTTTCCTACTCATCCACCCAATATTCACCGCCAACCTCATCCCAACAACTTGAAGTAAATAAGCTTACAACTAGCCCAGGACAACTAACTGAATCAAAGTGGGCAAGACCATCAGAAATATGGCATTGTACTCTACAACAGTGCCAGGTTGTTGGTTCATTTGGCAATTCCCAGTGACGTCACTGGACAAGGTACAAACTACTTACATTTTGAAGGCTTCTGCTGTCAAAATCTCTGCCAATTCATTTAGTATTTGCTAACTCATCTGTCATCTAGAATAAGGGGAAAATGCCCTCTCTTGCTAAAAGGCAATATAGACCTGCATTCAAGATGCCCTGAATCGTGGGTTCTTCATGTCATGGTGTTCCTGAGTGGTGGCAATCCAAGTAGAGTTCCAATGAGTCTTCCTTTTCATCATTTCAGAATGGTACATTGGTACCTAAGGCTCTAGTTTTTAAGACCTAGAACTAACTTGCCTGAATGGAGATTAACCTGGCTATCCAGACACATCAGGCAATGAGCTAACCAGCCAGAGACAAAGGTTGAGCAGGCCTGCTGGCTCAGTGTGGGCAGCCTCCCAACATTTCAAGCTCCATCTGTTGTACAGTGATTACTTTCCAATGTGGGGTAATGAGCAAAATCAAGCACTAATTAACATCCAGTTACACTCATCCATGTATTTCCTAACAATAACTTATAGGGAAGCCAGTGTATAGAACAATGCTGTTCTTGTAAAGTACTGGGCTTTTACATATGTCAAATAATTTAATACTCATTCCAAGACTGTTTTAGCCTCTAGCACTACTGTATATGTGTATCTGAATATTTACTCAAAATGAGCAGGGAACTGTCACTGTGTGTAGTAGTACTCATTAAAATCATGCTTCAGAGTGAAATTACAAAGTTAAAATGGCTTTGTAACCTGTTTGAAGACATGCATATGCTAAAGTCCTGTTCGAGGTGTTTTAAAAAATTATTTTATCTCAACAACAGCAACCTTGCTTTGAATACATAAACCATCCTGTGAAATGAAAACTGTATGAAACTGCTTCTGCTTTCTAAGTCTAGGAATTCAGACCAGAAGCATAAGCCATTGTGAGAAAATAAATGCCTACGATGTTCTCTCCCCACCACAGAACTGCCGGAGCGGGAAAGGAAAAAGTAACATTGTCAAAGCTGTGTCATTCACCTTAGTTGATGTACATTGTTCGTGGTTTGGCAGCATTTAATAATTATCTTAGGAGGTGCAAAGATAGCCCCAAAGCCTAGGAGACAGGAAGAGCTAAACTACTTTCCAAAATTTAAAAAAAATAGTTGGGGAAATAAAAGCAGAAAATTAAAAACTGTGAAGAACAGGGGGAAATTCAGAGACTCAGGCAGGGACACTGTGATGCAAAAACCATTCAGTGTGTCTTACCTTCCATAAAACCTATTTACACAATACCTTGAGTAATTGGTTCAGGGAAGAAAATGACAGAAAGGGGCCTGTTTCCATGCATGATATCTAGGTGAGATTAAATGTGCTTTGGAAGCTGGAACTCTGTTTCAGAAATGTCCATGAGAACATGACTTTCCCAGTCCCTGGCCTGGAATTGAACTTACAACCAAAGTGAGTAGTAGGTTACATTGGCATTATTTCTCTTCTTTTGTCTTTCCAAATAAGAACCCACCACACACCATAACAACACTGATTAAACTATGTTGAAGTTGCTTATGCTTTCCTGATGCATTTCCTGCTAGACTGAAGTTAGAGATATGTCCATTTTTTCCAACCTCCAACTGTCAAAAGAATATCCAACATATGTATTAAAGGAATAAAGCAATCCAAAGAAACACACCTGTGTCTACCTGCTTTAAGTCCCTGATCATTTTCCTTTATTAATAATCTCTTTGCACACCACAACTCATTAAATCTTGGCTGTTACACTCCAGGTTAAAAGTTTTTTAAATTCATCTATTATAAGAATAAAGATCCTCATCAAATCTTTCCAAAGTCCCCCCACGTTGTACCCCAAAAGCACACAAATAACCTCATTACCACATTCAGTGTCAGCTCACAAAATAACTGTCAGAGTGCTCCAGGGAAGGATGGTAAAAATACCACTCTGTGTGGAAAATGAGGGTAAGAAAACAGCGAACTTTCCTGACTATGTCTTACCACAGTAGCCAAGAATGCTACACAGACTATGTAGTGCATTTTTAAAGTGCCTTTAGATAATGTCAAATAATTAACTGCAAAAGAATCATAATTGGCCTTTTTTCTGAGAAAAAAGAAAGGGTTTTTAAAAAAAGAAAAGAAAAGAAGCTGTCTTTCATGCTTTCATTATGTCCCTGAGATTTTTTGTTAATATCAGTATTATTGGCTTCAGTAAAAGTCACTGCATTATGATACCAATGAAATGGAACCACCTAGAACAAATATAAACATTTTTCCAAAATGTAATACTATCAAATTAATAACCTTAATTTGACTCACATATTTAGCTGTTTGGAGAATTGACTAATATTTACTCAAAATCCACCACAAATTACACCACTCTCTCTAAGCAGAAAATATCAAGTTTAAAAGGTAAATTGGCACTGAGAAATGGATTGAACCAAAGCTCTCCCATATCAGGAAGGAAGAGGAACAGACAATGAGGAGTCCCAATTAAATTCAAAGCCAGGACCAGGCAGTGGAGTACAAAGTGCGAGAGAAAAATCACATACTGACAGCCCATTCTGCACAGTGCCTGTAACGTCAATGGAAAAAGCCCAGGTGTAATCCTTGGCTGGTTGTTCTTATTCCATTTTATGAACAGATAATTCCACACTTCTTTATCCTAGATGAGTGGTTTAATCAAAAACCTTGTTCCAAAACAAACAAGAGAAATAGTAATATCATCCTCACACACAAATCACAATGCATAGGGTTCCTGTCGTGTGAGTCAAAACCATACAAGGTTGAGAATGGTCTTCCTCCCCAGCACATCTTGGTCTTACATGGAATGGGATTCATATTGATGGAGAAGCTTCCAATTAGGAGAATGAGTGTCTTCTTGTGTAGTAATGAAAGCTCTGCACTATACCCTGGGCAACTGGTAGAAATATTGTGAGCATTTTAAGTAGGAGATCTGTACCATTTTAACCTTAATATATTCCCACAGAGTAACAACACAGCCTATCTACTATACAATGATGGAGTCCCTAAATCTGCGGGTTACAGCAGAAACTTTGGACACACCAAAGGTATGACAGCTCTTTCCTGTAGGAAAGCAGCCATTTCTTAAACCTTTCATATTGAGTATTCTCATATTCCACACTAAAAAGATAGCTTTTTAATGTTTGTATTTTGACTTATTGAAATGTCTGATTTCTATATCAGTTTAAAAAGCACTTATATAATTTGATTTGGTAATCCCCTGTTCAAAAATCCTATTTTATTTCTTGATTTTTACATACATGTTTTAGAGCAAAAATCCAGGTTTTGAATACAGGGAATACCAGGTAATTTATATCTATACAATGTGTATCTATACATACACACACATGCACACACATACACACATGCACACACACACACACAAACATGTGTATGTATTGCTGTGCAATACACCAGCAAGTCTATATTACATATATATGCATATGTGTATATGCAAAATATACATAAATACACTTTTAGTTAGATTTATTGAGTTAAAAAATGCATCAAGTAAAATTTACTCTTCATTAAGTGAAGTTCTATTTCTAATACACACTTCTGAAAAGTATTTTAAAATATTTGTTCATATGATAGAAATTTGTGTTATAGATTTGGCTAAATATAGTAATTTTGTTACAGTAATTTTTGTCATTTTTCTGTTTATAAACTATGCATATGTATATAGAAAAACTCAAAGTTCAGGTAAACAAAAAAATCTGTTTTTAATATCTGATAAGCACAATTAATCCTCTCTACTTTAAAAAAATATTTATTTTAAAACATTTTATATGACTAGTATGACTACTTTTCAATTTAATAAATATATCATGAATAAGTTTTTATAGTAGTAAGTGTTCAGAAGATTCCAAGCTGAAGTGCCTTGAGAGACAGGCAGGTAATGTCCTCAAGTGAAATGGGATAAACTAGCAGGTAACTGGACAGCCCATATGAGGTCAAAAAGCCTTTGACTTATAGGGATACAATTTTTTAGAAGATGCCAAAAATTAGTATTTGTGGAAAATCTCCAAAGTGTTTAAATCTTCAAAATAAATTCAAAGTTCTAAAAACACACTGCAAGCCTAGTAAAGTATATCTGCAAGCTGAATTTGGCCCATAGGCTGCTAATTTGTAGCCTCTGATTAAGAAGATAATTTGTAATGGCTGTCAAAGGTCATGAGCATTGAAAGCTTTTGATTTAGTTGCATTGCCCTCCTGATGGCTGTGTTCACACAGAATCCAACAATTTCTGTAATGTACCACAGTCTCCAACCCCTCCTCCAACAACCATAGGCCACCACCCCTCCTCTGTCCTATTATTGCTGCAATCTTTTAAGAAAAATAAAATGAAGCCTAATGTCAAGTTAGGGGAGTCCTCCTTGCCAATAGATAAACTAACATCTGATGCATTCATACCAGGAAGTTGGGGTTTTATCAAAACAGCACATTCACCTGGGCAGAGGAGAGAACTTGAAGATCATCCAACTCTGTTAGGCAACAGAACATTCAATGATTTCCATTCTGACGTGGGTATTGATTCTATCTCTACCAAAAGAGCAATAGTATGCTTTGGGGGAAAAAAATAATTAGCAGGCATTTGGCTTCCACTCTAAGAAGAAGGTAAACATGAGTGAATTTTATGTTTGTATGGTTATAGGAAAACAGGAAAGTCTAGTTACCATGCCAGACCTATTATCTTGATATAGTTACAGAGTCAGAAATGCCTGTTGGATAAGTTTCTTTTTGCCATGTCACAAGATAATGAAATCCTTTTTCTTCTCTTCCTTTCTGACTTTCATGTTAGTAAGTGCAAAAGATATTTCTCAACCATTAAGAAAGACACTTTAGCATGGCTTCATTTTTTTCTGTGCCTTCTTTATCCAACCTGGAGAACTTAGTGTTTCTTGTTTAATAAATGAGCATCAGTTTCTTAAAACAAAGTACTACAAGTACATTTCTCTACTTGAGATGCTCTATTTTAACTAGTATTTTTTTAAGCAGGCTTTTGAAAATAGCTTGGCTATTTAGTAGTGAAGACACTATCTTAAGTGTGCCACGTGACTGTATAGTTTAACAAGGTCAAATTCCAATGTGGCAAATTTGCATTCTGCAAAAACAAATCTTCCTTGTAGCTTCAACACAAAATTCCTCTGAACAGTTAAGAGGCTGCCTTCCCTCCCCTTTTGTGGTAGCTTATTGTCAATAATGGAGCACTGTGACGTATCCCTGATTGATTTTGAAATTTTTGAAAAATAGTTTGATCTTTGTGATAATTAGTCAAAAAATTGCACTAAAGCATAAACTGGCTTAAATGTTACAGCTTTGAACTCAGTTATGAAAGGAGCTTTGTTTTTTCTATTTTACCTGTGCTAAATGTATCTTTGGTAGGCTTACTTCTGTGGAACAGAATCCAGGGATTTTGGCTGATTCATTCTATTCCCCGATTTCCTCCAATTCCTGAAGAAGGCTATGATTATCCATCCACAGGGAGACGGAATGGACAAAGTGGCATCTGTATAACTTTCAAATATAACCAGTATGAAACAATAGGTAACATGAGAGTGTGTGAAAAGCACATAGCAATGCTGGGAAGGAGTTGGGAAATGTATTAATAAATGTGGCATTTCGCTTGTTATTTTATTCATAGATCCTCTGGTACCTAGATTCTAACACTGGCTCTGTCTTGGTGAGGCACTGGGCAGTTCACTTACTGGTCCTGGGTTCCTGTTCCACTGTGACCTTATAGAAATGGATCAGGCAGAAGCAGTAGTTTCAAAAGAATTCAAGAAATAGGCCAGTAACAAAAAATGGGTGAAACAAACATTATATAGGCACTGGAGACAATGACAAATTAGGATACTGACTTTCCCCTGGATGCCTTCAAAGGCCTCAGTATAGTATATTGTGGCTCGACAGAAATACAGCCTTACTGATTACAGATTTCCATATTTTTCATGAAGAACCAGAAACCGTGTGTGTGTGTGTGTGTATGTGTGTGTGTGTGTGTGTGTGTGTAATTCTGATTTTTAAAATATGGGCTCAATCTTTTTTTTTTAAATTTCTGTAGACCAAATGTTGCCTGTGTGCTGCCAACAGGACACTTCTGAGCCAGCTACATTTCTTTTAAGATCTCGAGCTCAAATAGCCAAAAATACTTATATTTGGGAAACTATGATGCGGGAGGAGGAAAAGTAAGAATATTGCTTTACCAACCTTTTTGTACAGAGGAAGTTGCTAAACAGTGGTGAAAACTAACTTTCCTCCGAATATATAAGGCTTGTAAAATGCTTCTCAGACAATTTCCATCTTGTGACAAGGATCACAGAGCCTCTCACCCGACTTGAGCACTACTGAGTTCATATAATAATCAGAGAGATAACACCACAGAGATAAGGTGTGCCTGCTGATGAGTTGATTATTTTTGAAACTGAATGACCAGTACAAGAAGTTCTTTACTTTTATATATGTACATATAGAATAAAAAAGAAAACATATGGCCTCCCAGGACAAGATTATCTGTGTTTGAATATTAACTCCATCAGTTCTAAGCTTTATAATCATGAGCATGTGGCATAAAGCCTTAGTTAATTCATCTCTATAATGAGGTTAATGATAAAACAGAACTTACCTAATAAGATGGTTATGAAAATTAAAGGAGCAAAAACTATATAAAACTCACAGGGCAAAGTATGGAACATAGGCATTATTCAACAGGTGTCAGTTAAACATGTTGGTGTCAAATAGTTTAACCAAAACTTATTTGAAGGGCATTGCTGCCTTTAAAAAAAAAAAAAGAAATGTTTATATTTGAGAGTGTTTTATTTTGTTTTATCTATAAGATCTATAATATCAAGAAGTATTTCCATTTGTGTCTAAATTCTCAACTTTACTATTTTTTCATTCAGATTCTCAGCTATTGGTCTGCAACCCAAACGTCTATAGTTGTTCCATCCCTGCTACATTTCACCAAGAGCTCTTCCACATGCCCCAGCTGTGCACCAGGTCCCATTCATCTAAGATCCCTGTCCGGCACCTCACCACCCTTCAGTCAGCCCAGGGACAAAGCTTTCTCCATTTTGCAAAATCTGATTCATTTCATGACGGTATGAAAAATCATCATAAAACAATATGCTCTATACCACTGCCGTTGAACTCACTATGAATTACATAGAAGATCATTATTTAGGGGACAAGATATAGAAAAGAAGGGAGGAAAGAGGAACCAAAGGGGAAAGGAAAACTCAGGGATCAGTTCAAACATTTGCTGCTCCACTTGAGTAACAGGTTTGCTAATCCAACCACAGAAGTATCTCACAAGCATCCAGGCAGGGACCACTCAGTCTTCGGCTTCTTGAGGACGTGGGGGGCCATAAGTGCCACTTCTTCCACCCCTCAAGCAGTCATTTTGAGCCTTCTCAAGTCCTTTGTACAACCCTGCACCCTTCAGAGAAAACAAAGATCAATAAAGAGATCCCACCACGAGATTGCACCCCACCTTTCCAACATGTCATCTGTCTTCACTCCTCTTTTGGGGATGTTCTTCCGTTCCAACAGAAGTAATACACCCTCTGTTTTTTGGAACCTGCCCTAACCTCAAACCACTTTGATTTATCCACTTGAGCCTCTCTGCCTGTTCTCGTTTGAATTTCCCATTCTACATGTTCCTTCCTCATAGCGTACAAATATGCCTAAAAACTTCCCTCGATTCTAAATTACCTGTATCTGAGTTTTTCCTTTTTTACCCCAAATTGCTTTTTTAAAATCTCATCAAGGCCTTCACTTGCTTGGCACTCTTTCACTGTAGACTTACTTCTGTCTACAAACACCAGTTTTCCCCATCGCCATGGCTTTAGATGACCTTGCTGTCATCTGCACTTGTTTCTGGTCTTCTTTCTTCCATACAATTTACCAAATGCCTATTACTTGTCAAGCCCTATTTCAGACACTAGAGAGGGTTGTATAAAGGACTTGAGAAGGCTCAAAATAACTGCAAAAATTAACAGGATAGAAATAATCTACTATCTCCATTATGTTATTACTGTGCTTGCAATATCCACCTATCAGTAGTAAATGATGATTTCCACTCCAAAGAATCTTTTCAGGGACTTATCTAAGTGTAAATACAAACCTCACTCTTTCTCTGTCTTTCCTTCTGCACCCTAGATATCTTTGCAGCCTGGATGGCTCAACAGTTGAAAACTCACTTGCTAACAGAAACCTGGCAGCGAAAGAGACAAGAGCTTCCTTCAAACTGCTCCCTTCCTTACCACGTCTACAATATCAAAACCATTAAGATAGCTCGACAATCTTACTTCAGTTCTTACCAGGATCATGCAAAATGGTGTATTTCCCAAAAGGACACTAAAGATCACTGGACATGCATTGGAGACCTAAATCGGAGCCCACACCAAGCCTTCAGAAGTGGGGGATTTATTTGTAACCAAAATCGGAATATTTATCAAGCATTTCAAAAATTAGTTTTGTATTATGAGGACTGTATCTAAACTTGGTGAAAGGATACATGCATTATCATGGAAACATTGATAATGGATCTAATATCATTAGATATGTTCTTTATATATTAAAACCTTCTACAGAAGTTCAACATATCACTAAATAAAACAATTTTCCCATACTTTCCACTTTATGTTCTGATTAGTGAAAATTCCTCTGCTTTGAAGGTATGTATTATAAACATAAGATGATACATAACTAAAATGAGAGCAGAGGTAGGAAAAGGAAAATTGTCTTTTTCAGACTAGTCAACTCCAGTTGTTCATAGACTGACTGTCCACTTTGTAGATTTTCATTTTTTCACAGAGACATTGCTCATTCTTTTCCCTATCCTGTTGTAAAGAATAAACAGCACTCCCCTTTTACTTCCATACTATTTGGTCATATTATTCTGACAGTACTTTCTCACTGGTTTACAGTTAGGTCTTGTCAATCTTGCAGATACCACTTACCAGCTGCATGGTATTGGCCACTGTCCTGAGTTTTATGAGCCTTGGTTTTTAAATATATGAACAGTAAATATCTAGGGATGGTCAGTAACTGCCACATATCCCGATATATGGCTAACATTAAAAGTATTGGTGAAATTCGAATTTGAACCCTACCCACTTTAGCAAAAAGGGACAAAAACAAGTTTTAGAAATGAGTAACATTTGTCAAAAAATTTTATAGTCAGCAAATTTTAAGAGAAAAAAGTATAATCTTAACCTTTCAATTTGAATGAAATAAAGAAATATAAACACAGGGGCTAGGGACATAGCTCAGTGGCGTAAGCACCTGCCTTGCAAGCGCGCAGTCATTAGTTCAATCCCTGGTACAAAGAAGAAGAAGAAGAAGAAATGTAAACATAAAGAAACCAAAAGCAAATCTCACAATTTTAGTTTCAATGTTTTTATGATGGAGTTCTTATCACTAAATATAACTATCACACTAATGAAAAACTTTTAAGAATTAATTACTTAATAAATTTAAGATATAGTTCCCAATTTCAAAAAGCTTACACTCTAGCAAAAGCAAACACATCAATAATTAGGGAGAGTATTTATTGAGCATTTACTATGATAGCAAACATTCAACCCATGTTTTCCTTCTGAGGCTTAAAGAACTTCAGTAATTTGCTTAGTATGACAGAGGTCTATTTGACTTCTAAAGCTAAACTTTTAAATTCCATTCCAAGAGACAATAAAAGGAAATGAGGCAATACAGAATAATATCTATCCTGAGATATCAATACCAACCAAAATTTACTGGACCTAATGATTCAATTACAAGCAGAGAAAAAGTTGTCTTTCAGTCAGAAACAAGTATAAGCACTGGGTATGTTGAATGCTATTTAGCTAACCTACATGCTTGAAAATTGAAGAGGCCTAAAAAACATTTTGCCTTCTCAGAGAGTATCTAATTAGAAATTATCTCAGTACAACAAGATTTTTAAGAGAAAAATCAAGAAGTACAAGATTCTGACATTTAAGGTGAAGTAACCCAAAACTTAATTCAACAGTATAGAGAGGAATGAATGGTAAGTAAAAGTGAGGGAATTCAGTTGAGCTAAAAATACACAATAGTAGAGAGTCCTCCCCCAAAAAGTAAGTATAGATCTTTTTAAAAAGTGACTATCACAAGCCCATCCAAAGAATGTGAAGACAAAGAAGACAATCAAAATCAAACTCTGTAGAATATAAAGTGTAGAGAGAAGAGAAGGAAGATACTCACCCAACTGGACAAGTACAAGTAGGAGTTGGTTCCTGCTGAAAGGGAGAGGGCAAGTGCTTAGACCCTCCTTTAGAGAGGAACTGAACAGTCCTCTTGGTTCAAGGACACTAAATACTGACCCTGGGAAGAAAGTCTACATCTTGGAGATAGTTATTCTCTGCAGAGCCACAATAGAATAAAGAGAATAATGTCGCTTTCTTTCTCAAGTGTACGCTCAGGACTGTTACCCAGTTGTGCAAATTCCAGTAAGGATACAGTGAAGGCTCTTCATAGAACTAAATCACTGAAAAGAAGCTAAAACACTTTAGAATACAGGAGATGTTTTTATTGATTGATATGAGTAAAAGAGAAAGATTTGGGGATATGTGAATGAATAAAAGTAAAATTCTAAACAATGGCTTAAAATACTGGAATGAAAGATTCATGTCTAAGATGAGAATATACTGGAACCAAGCAGTGTAAGATTGAGTTTGGCCAGCAACTATTTAATGTGTCTGTAAGGAAATGAAATAAAAAACAGAACTAGACCTATGGCACTAATTAGGATGGTAGGAATACCAAATGATTTCTGCTGTACCCTCACGCCTCTCTAGAAAAGCTATTATTCACTGTGTATTGGCATCAACGGACCCTTCCTCTCAGGCTCCATTGACTGGACCACGAGTGGAATTGTGACACCTAAGACAATAAGTCACAGGCCAAGCTAAGGAAATCAGATTTGGGAGAGAACTTAAAGTAGGGGTGCCAAGACTGAGTTCTGGGGCTTGGTTACTTGATCTGGAACATCATCTGTATTGGCACTGGAGTCGTAATTTTCCGCCATGTTCATGCTAAACTGTAAGAATCCTAGGCTGTAGAACCTGGAAAATTGTGCAGACACACTTCAAGAAGCACAGAGAGAGTGCTATCGATTCTCAACAATCCAGGTGTTAGCTCTTCATGGAGCCCAGCTATTCTCTCCAGACACATGTTCTACGTGTACCTCTGTATCTCATTAAATGGCTTTTTCTTAGTTTAAGTTACCCACATAGATTCTTGTTTCTTACCAGTAAACAATCCTGTCTAAACCATTTATGCCAAATCATTTCAACTGAAATTATAATTGAGACATGGGTCATATGTGATTCTCACAGTCTCAGGTGTTTCACATAAACACAAAATATAGATTATAGATTATAATCTCTGTAGAGATTAGAAAACAGGATAGAAAAATATACTTTCACTTGAAGCAATTGGAAGGATTTGGTGCGATGAAGTAAGAAAGAGTCATGATAGGACTGCAAATATTCAGTCATTTGCTAAGGGTCTCATTCAGCTAAATGAATTCTTGATTGATTTTTGGTTTAATACACTAACAACTTCATCTCCCAAGGAGCAGATGTGATGGTTAGAGGAATTTCAACTCTGAGCCTAAATCTTACAAACAAGGAGGGCTTTTTTGGTGAAATGAAAACAATGTTGCCCTAGGAGAAAAGTGTACCTGGATGGTCATCTGGGAAAGAAAAACTAAATATTATCTACATGTAGACGGTCTGAGATTGAGTTACAAAGGAAAATATAATTCAATGGCAGCTCAAGAGGTTAAAATTAAATTCTGATTGTGATTTCTCCACAAAGGAGAGAGAGATTCTAGAAAATGCAATATAGCTGCACTGTCTGCTTTTTCACAAGCTCAGTAATGACTGAAGTATGTACAAGTCAGAGAGAAAGTGGCCAATAAACAAGGAAAAATAAAAAGGGCACGTATCTATATACATAGATGCATGAAGACTAATACCTCAACAGCCTCTGTTTACAAAACCTTCTTATGAGTAATACAAAATGTTAAACACTTATGATTGGATCAGGAGCTAATTATAATTTGTGAATGCCTGCCAAAAACAAATCTTTGTCTTTCTTTTTTTTCTTTCTTTCTTCTCAGAAAAGCTGAATTATTTCAGACTAAGAAAGCAGAAAAAGTAATTACATCAATTTTTGTGCAAAGTAATTTTAAGAAAGCCCACAGATTCTTACAATGAGGTTATGTTTATATAAATGTAAACATTACTGAAAGAACAATGATCTTTGAAGAAATATACCAGACAAACAAATGTCATTTTAATTTTTAAAATTGGGCAGAAGATATGTCATGACTCTCAATGCATCTTTAAAGGACTAGATTTAAAGTACTTAAAACCATTAACTAGAAAATCTGCAGGTATCAGCATGAGCCAGGCTGTCTATGAATCAAGCATCTCTCCCTGCCTCATTTCCATTTCTGCCAAAAGACTGGAGGATTCTAAAACAGTCTGAGGTGCAGTAGACCTGGGAAACCACAAAACAAATGTCTTCCTTGATACCTTTATGGTCAACATGATAACATTGAGTGAATGGGAGTACAGTTCAATGAATCTGTGCATTATTCAAATAGAAGCATAGTAAATTTGTGCCAATTTGGAAGGACGTTCTCAGCGTCACACTAAAGTCTATACCCACCTTGTCCTAAGAGAATCCATTAAACGTACTCTGTCTGAGCCAGGCACAATAACAAGCAGAAGGAGCAATCACTAACATGGTGTATTCTAGACCTTATAACTGTCCTTTAGCCCTCTTCCAGATACATTTTTGTAGTACTAGAGATTGAACCCAAGAACATTGTACTGTGATACATCCACAGCAGACCTTTTCATTTTTTCCACTTTGACAAGCGGTTTTGCTAAGTCACTGTGTGACCCAGGATAGGCTCAAACTTGTGATCACCCTGCCTCCGCCTCCCAGAGTTCCGAGATTAAAGGACAAAAATAGGCTTAGATGATTGTCATAGTTTTGGTATGAAGTATTCCTCAAATATCCCTTTGGTTCCAAGAGTGGCACTACTGGCAGATGGAGAACATTTCAGAGGTAGGACCCAGTGGGACATCTTCAGGTCAGTAAGGCATCCCTTTGAAGGTGACTGCAGAACCTCAGTCCTTTCCTCTCCTCTTGATCACAAAGTGAGCAATTTTGTTCTGCTACATACTCCTGCCATGGTAGGTGTCAGGTCCAAAGACAACATGGACCAATCTATCATGGTCTGAAATAGAAGCCTCCAAAATTAAGAGACAGAATAAGCATTTTCTTTTTGTAAACTGGTTGTCTTGAGTATTTATTATAACTATGGGAAGCTAACATAATGACTTCAATGAGTATTTGAAAATCATATTCATTAAATCTGTGTATGACAGACAAGTAAGAGGAATAGTGGGTGTATAAGATGCAATTGCCTTCCCAGGAAATCTTGAAAGGTATGTATAATAGGTTAAATCAAATAACACTAAATACAATAAGTATTTAGTGTTATAGTAAGATTCTTCTCTTGAATCAAAACAAAATAATGATCATCACAGAAGTATGGGTTGAAAGGAAATATAGCTTATCAGCAAACAATGCAGAAAATAATCCAGAGATACTGACAGAAAACGCAGCATGACCACACACTGTGACTGTCTAGAAAAAGAAAAAGAAAAAGAAAAATGGAGCTTATATCATCTCAAGTTGTATGAACAGAACATATGTTGGAAAGAATGAGGAAATAAGCCTTACGTTATCTTGCATTACAGGTGTTGCCTTTATACAAAGAGAAGGGGATGTATAGAAGAAATTAACCAGAGTGGAAACAGTTTCTGAGACAGCAGAAGGAAGAGTGGAAAGAAATGAAAGGTCTACCTATGAACAGGCTCACTTGGGATAATAGATGTCTTCAAGCGTATAACATGCTGTCTTACGAAAGAGTCTATAGTTAAGGAATGGAAAATTGAACCAGATGCGACTCATATTGTGTTGCCCAAACCTCGTTCCATGACTATAAGTGCTATAAGATCAACCCTGGCTCTTGCCAGCCACTTCTCCACCCTCTGTCCTACCCTTCACAACACTTTATCTGAAGTCCTTTTTCCAAGCCCTAACTCACCAAACCCAACCCACCTCAAAGCATGCACTTAATCTTCCTGTTGTCTGAAAAACTTCTTTCCATATGTGCACATGGCTGACCCCTTCTCATCATTAAGGTTTGTAGTTTTAAAGTAATTTTTTCTAGGTGATCTGGCCATTGATGAAAATGGGGTATTAACATTCTCCATTGTTATTTTATCAGATTTTTATCTCTCCCTTTACATGAAGTAAGGCTTGCCTCATAAAATTAGATGTCCCAACATTAACTTCATATGTATTTACAGTTGCTATACCCCTTTGAATCGATCACTTAACCATTATGTATTGACCTCCTCTGTCTCCCTTGTTGTCTCAGGTTTTGACTTGGTCTATTTCGTGTAATGTAAGTGTAGACACTCCTGCTCACTTTTACATTTGCATAGGTTATTTTTATTCATCTCTATACTGTCTGGCTGGCTTTACCAGTGAAGTGGGTTCCCGTAGACAAGATATCACTGGATCTTGTTTTATCTAGTTATTTTTATCTATTCAGGCAGTCAAAATACTTTCACTGAAGATTTAATTGTGTATGTTCAAGGTTATTATCTATATAGCTCAAGAGATACTCTTGTCCTTTTGCTAATTTTCTTCTGTTTTTTTTTTTATTTCTTCCTAAGTTATTTATCTTTGTGACTTGGTGGCTTTCTGCATTGATAAGGTTTGATTACTTTTACCCTTCTTGTTTGTATATCTGCTTTTATAGTTGTGTTTATACTTTTGTGCATTTTCATTATGGTAGCTATCTTCCTTTTGCTTTTCTTTGTTTTTCTTTCTTTATTTCTTTCTTTTTATTTTATTTTATTTTATTTTTTTTTTTTTGAGACAGGGTCTTGCTACAGAGTTCAGGCTGCACTTATACATACTGTGTAACCTAGGCTGGCTCCAAACTCACAGTGATCCCTCTGCCCCAACCCACTGAGTGCTGGGATTATAGGTGTGTACCACTATGCCCCACCTCATTTTCTTTTATATGTAAGGCTCTCCTAAGTATCTTTTGTAAGATTGGTCTTGTGGTGATGAACTCCATCAGTTTATGCTTATCTTGAAAAGTCTAATTCTTTTCTCTGACAATAGCTTTTCTGTTTATACTATCCTTGTTTGAAGGATTTTTTTTTTCTTTCAGAATCTTAAATGTATCATCCTATTACCTCCTGGCCTCTAAAATTTCTGCTGAAAAAATCCTTTGTCTACTGACTATTGGCTTAGTCTATTGATTGTTTCCTTAAGTGTTAGTAGGCAATTTTCTCTTGCTATTTTTGTTTTGTTTTTGTTTGTTTGTTTGTTTGTTAATGTTGTACTGTTCTTTAATTCTCTCCTTGTCTTGATCTTTTGACAGTTTGAAGAGAACATGTCGCAGAAAGGACCTTATTTAGTCAGTTCTACTTGGGGTCTTTTGATCCTGCTGGACCTAAATATCCATATCTTTCTCAAGATTTGGGAAATTTTTGAGTATTATTACATTGAATCTATTTTGTCTTTTTCCTTCTCTGGTCTTTCTGAAATGTCTGAAGTGGCAGACATTTATTCATTTAATGATGTCCTATAATAAGTTTCAGAGACCTTCTTTATTTTATTATTTTTTTCTTTTTAATTTTATCTGACTGGGCTGTTTCAACTGATCTGACTCCAAATTCAGAAGTTCTTTTGTTTGCTGTATCTTGTTGTTGAGACTGTGTGTTGTATTTTTAATGGATTTACTAAGTTTAGCTACAAAATTTCTTTATTGAGTTCTCTTTTATATTCTCTGTTTCTTTCCTAATTTTCTCACTTACACCATGAATTATTTTCCTAATTTAATTAATTTGTATCTCATTAAGTTTCATTGGAATTGTTCTTTTGAATTATTTTTCAGGTATTTCTTTGGGGTTTGTTGCTAGACAATTGCAGTGTTCCTTTGGAAGAATCATGTAACTTTGCTTCTTTATATTCTTATGTCCCCACATTGATATTCACATATCTGGCAGATATGTTGTTTCTATCAATTTTACAGGATGTCTTTTACAGTAAAAAGATTTTCTTTTGAAGATGGGCCTTATAGGGATGTCAGTTTAGTATGCTTTATTGGGGTTTTTTTACAGTTGAATACAGAAGTGGAGTTCCACACAGCTTCTTTAGCTGTAATCAGTGGCTTTAGGCATAGTGTGTGTGACAGTGAAAACAGAAAACCCATCCACCACTGCAGGGCCTGCAGGGGTGGGGGCACTAGCAGCCCAGGTAGAGTTGGTATATACAGCAGAGCTGTGGGGCGGCCACTGTATGCCCACTCCCATGAGCCCACATAGGCGTGGGACAGTGTGTAACCATGGCAATCAAATTGAGCATGCATGTGCTAGTGTTAAAGGACTCTACCAGGATGGAGCCACTCTGGAGACCTGGAAAGCTATGTTGCACACATCAGTGTTGCACAGTCATGGGCCATGGTTGGATTTGATCTCAAAATGGCACCAAGCAACAGCAGTGTAGGTAGGAGAGGGTATGATATGAACTGAAATCCCACTCTGGAGCAGTGTAACTCAGGGCACTTCTCAGTATCTCCTTTAACCAGGATCAAGGTCCATAGGTCTGCAGGATTCCCCAACTAGCAAAATTTCAGGTGTCCATGGTATTATTGAAGGCTGTTGAGGTATATGTACCTTTTACACTGTTAAGTTAGGACTTCTCCAAGTTCATATTGATCCCGACTTGGGCAATAAGGTGAACAACGTAGAACATTTCATTCCCTTCTTTTCCAAGACATACATACTGTATATATTTCACAGTTTCTCCATCCCACAGGCACTGAATTCTAACATTCTCCCTCAAATATTCTAGCCAAGTGGTAGCTATTTTATGTTTTTAATCTTTCTTTGTGAAAGAAAAGTATATCTCATGCTTCTAGTAAGCCATCTTGCCAGAAGTCCAATATTATCTTCATGGATGGAAGAACACAGATTTTTGTGTCTTATTCATTATTGAGTCCCCAGTCTTTAGTGTCATGCTTGGATTATTAGGGGTTCAAGAAACATTGGTTTAAGTAATGAATGTAAAAGATGACAGAATCTACCTAAATAAATGTTTAATCATAAAGCAAAATCTCATTGAGAGGGCTGGAGTATCCATGCATAGACTGAAGATGTTCATAAAGTGCCTTTCAATTCTGGGGAAAAAAAATTATAAATTGTGGCACTATTGGTTCCAAGGGGATGACTAATGAAGATTGGAATAATCAAGTACCCTTCAATGAGAAAGTGGTCATTTATGAGTCTTCAAGGTTGGGATGAATTTTGACAGCTGGAACAGGAAGGGAGATGTTCTAGAGGAAAACAGTACTATGAGTCAATTTCAGAGGTAGACTGAGTACCATACTAGGAGGAAGTACCTATCAGGAGCTCATTTAACTAACAGAGAAGATGTGCTGCTGGAAACTTAGAAGAACAAGACTGAACAGTTAGAATAAAGCTGTAATGCAAGATGAAACTTGAAAACCAAGTGGAATAAATTGATATTCTTGAGACAAGTGAACATCATGACATAGGCAATGATTTGAGGAAGTTAATCTCTAGTAGGTTCTGTCTTAGCCCTGTAATTGATTTGAACTAAATGATCCCTTCAGTTCTAAAACAGTTTGTTCTTTTCTATTTTAGTTGATTTTAGTGGGCTTTTATAAAACTTCTGATTTGAAATGATGAGGTCTTGGTTTAAACTTGTAACAACTGAAAAAGGAAAAGATCAATGTAAGGGACTTTTTAAAAAAATTTCCCATATTTCACATCTAAATTAATGTCTATAATTATTTCCATAATAGGAACCTAGTATGTAGTAGGTGTTCAATAACTACTTGATTATGTACCATAAAACTCATATGATTGGAAAATAACAAGATACCTACAAGCCTCTATGTAAGAAGGCTAGAAGCTTGCACATCCTCTCACTTAGATTCCTTTGTTAGCAGTGTCCCACAGGCAGCTTGCAAAGATGTCCTCTCTGTGAACAGCCTCTGTGACCTATATATCTACATTTTATTAGAATCATGCTTTATGCAGATCTCTTGTTATAACTTGATGTCATCCAACCAGACCTATATGAAGCTGCACTATAAGGGATTGCATTGATTGCTTCCCATCTTATCAGCACTTGTCTGAATACAACCCTCTCCAATTAATCTCTAAAAGCCCATCCCCCTGTCTGATACTTGCTTCCTTCTTCTGACACTTCCATTTAGAAAAAGCTTTCAGAAGCCACACACCAGTCAAACAATAAAAATGTCTTATCACTCAGTGGGCAGTGGCCCATGCCATGTAACTCTGCCAAAGTCCGTTGGAAGCATCAACGTGACTGACTCTCTGCCTCCGGCAGCAATGGTTAGAGATCATGATCTTGGCTGCCCTGACCTCACTTCACTCTTCCGTATTAGTTGGCCTCTTTTTGTTTCTTTTTCCATGTGCCCCATGTATTTCAAATATTGCTTGATTTTTCTTGTTTCTCCACATTTTTGGCAGAGCTCTTTGAAGGAACTGTGAAATATATTAATGCTTTTGAACCAATTAAGTATGGGCAGTTAAAATTGGGAGAGAGGATAGTATGGCATAGCAAGTTGAACCACACATCCTGTTGACCTTGAGCAATTACCAACTGTGTGACCTTGAACAAATTACTTAATCTCACTCTAAGCCAGTTTCTAAATGAAAAGAAAGAATGTTAATAATAGAAGTAAGATAATTGTGTAAAGCAGCTCGGTGTCTAGCACTTAACTTTTCTCTCCCATTTTCAACTGCCAGAATAGCAATCAATATTGTCTATATTAATTAATATCTTAACTCAGAGGTTAATGCAAAGTAAGTGCTCTGTCTATACCACATTCTAACTGCTCAGTTCCACGAAGATTCACTCCAACAGATTGGATGCAGACAGAGCAGAGGAAGCACCAATGGTGCTTGAATTGTTCCCTTGCTCCTTGGTGATAGTGCTTTCTCAACAATAAACAAAACAGTCGCTTTTTACTTCATCTCATATTTGGGGAATTAAGAGGAAATGTGCAGAAGACATACTGGCAGAGATGATTAAGCCAAAGACATTGTAAACCTTACAAACATCCATCCACTAACATGCTTTTCAAATGGCTGCAGTGCAAATGTTCCTGATACAGCAGTAAGAAGCAGGCTAAAGGCACTGCTGCAATTATCTGCAGAGTAAACAGGCATGAGGCATGAGATCAGGGTTTGGAGCTCATACAGCCTTTGATGATTTACTTAAATCCTCAAAGCCTGACTCTCTTCACCTGTGAAAAGGAGAAAATTCAGAAAAATAACACATGTACAATTCTTATGCAAAGTAAGCACTCAGTGTATATTGAATTCCTAATCTTTTAGAGCAGTGTTCACTAAATGAAACCACATGCTCTGATCAGGATTTCTGAGCCTCGTCACCTGAAGTGTGCATTGTATTTTGATACAAAGAGGACTTTGTATATTAGGCAGGCAACTGTTCAACAAATATACGACAATTTGTTTTGGCTTTAATAGAAGTACTTGACGTACCCAATAGCTAGTCTAGGATTCTCTTTCATAATCTTTGTAAATAGGGAATCCACCAGTTTGCTAGGTGCCTGCATTCCTAATGGAATCCCAAGATCCTATCTCTTTCATTCATAACTGTTTTTCTTCATTTTCCGTCATACCAGGAAATTTCCAGTGGATTGGCAGGAACATTCTCTATAGAAGGCAAGCTTTTTTTTAGATATTTGAACTATAATAAGCACCCTTTATGTTCAATTATCACTGTATGATGCTGAGCTATTTAAAACAGAATTTAAAGAAAAGGCCTAATTTAAATGACTATAGATTGTTATCAATATCATATATTTATGATTTTCTGAAAAAGCATCTTTTTCCTTGTTTTCCGTTTTGGATGAAAAGCCACTGGTTCATAAGAAAATGATGAGCTGCTGATTTTAGAGGCAGAGGTGATCTGAGTGACTTTATATTGTGTGTGTTGGGGTGAGGGGTTTAGAGTCAGGGTGCAAAGTAAGAAAATGGAAATTCTACCAAGGTAGAAAATTTAGGAGAAATATGTAAATTAATTTTGCAAAACTTATTGAGTACATGAATATTTGTATGCTTCTTCCTTGCTTTTATAGTAACCTTGAAGTTACTTGAATTCTTAAAAAATATTTTCTTTAGTTAATTATTAAAAATAAATATAAGTTCACTGGAAATATTTCAACATGCCACTAAACAAAACAAAGAAAACTCAGATTATTGCAAAAAACAGATCTGCCTTTGGGGCTGGGGATTAGGGGAGGTGAAACTGATTTAAAAATTCTTTTTTATATTTATATTTATATTTTTATATTCATAAAAAATAAAAGTAAAAAAGGCATAAAAACATTTTGAGGGGGAGATGTTACATTGCTAAAATTTATCCAACTATAGTCTCAAAAATGGGTGTATTTTTTCTATATAAATTATACCATTCTAAAAGTCTCTTTAAATACTTCAGCCATCCAAAAAAATTATTTTAATAATCTCATGTAATTTAATTTAAATATTTTTCAATGCATATACATATATTTGTGTAACTACACAAAGAATAGTTTAATGTATTATTAAATGTAACTGGCTTTCATCTATTATAATTTTCTACTTTCTTACCTGAAAGTACATTTTACCACCAAAAGCAACAGCCCCCAAAAAACTTATTTCATAAAACCCAAATGGGGAAATCACTTTGGGGAACAAGGAACAGGAAGCTACTTGGCTTTTACAGCCTTGGGGATCTCATTATTGACAATTTAACAGCCACTACATACTTAATAGACAGGTTCCTGCTATATAAACATTGTAGTGCAATGTTTGCTATGGGTAATTTAATGGTAACTGATTGCTGGGAAAGTCATTCACAGCTCCTGGCCATACCTTTGACTATATCACATCTACTCCCTGAGAAAGCGATACTATCTGTACTTTGGTACCCAATACATAGCCCTCTGCATCCAGACTGGCACCAGACATTTCAAAGGAAAAGACAACACTTCTTCCAGAGACAAAACCATCATTTTACAGATTCTGACCACTTCTTCCAGAGACAAAACCATCATTTTACAGATTTTAAACTCTGTGGCCCAGAGACATGGCTCCATCTTTTCTATTCAAGAACTCCAGGAAGAAGGAAGGATGTAAAATCAAAACCAGCCCTGCCATTAAAGTGGATCCAATCTGAAACCCTGACTACAGAGGAAGCAGAAGTGTCACGCTTGCCTCCTGCCCCTCACTCCTTGGGTACAAGTGGGCACAGGTGGCTGTGCTGCCCAGAGAGGTAGTACTCCCTCCAGAGAGATTCAGACAAAGATTCTAATTACAAGGTAATCTGTCTCTAGGGAGAAGCAATGAACACCCAAGCACTTTTGCCAGAAACAAAATAATTTGGCCTCACTGGCAGAAAAACAACAACAACAAAAAGATTGGATTCATGACTCATGTACAGCAGAGCCCAAGAGAACAGGGCCATCTGCAGATAAGGTTTAATCAGTGCCTCAGCCTGGTGACTCAGTCCACGCCCTTCCATGAGGAGGTGGTGTGCTTGGTGACCAAGGACAGGCTGATCCAAGCTGCAAGGCTCATCAGTTTTGTCCTTCTAGGAAGTCAGGCTTACAGCTAGCTAAACCTCAGCCCTCTTCTGAGCCCAGCTGGGAGCCTGGAGGAGGGAAGGCCTGAGTTCACTGTGGTGAGAGTTCTGCAAAGGACCTGAATATCTAAACAAGCTGTCCTTCTTTCTATGTCTGCGCCTTGGTGACGGTTGGAACCGCTCTCAGTCCCTCATTCAGGTGTATGCAGAGTGACTGCAACATATGAAAAACAGCAAATCAGGGCACACTGACAATAGCAGAGAAGTAACAAATGATAGGGTGAAAGTACTCTAAAAGAACTCTAAAAGAACTCTAAAAACACAGCTGTCTGGAACCATTTTGCATTAGCCTCCAGCCCTGTGGACCTCAGATGCTCCTGGAGGCATGACTGGATTACAGCATTGGACAATGATTGATGTCTGAAGTGAGTCATCAAGCAAAGGTCAGATTGTGCTCAGAACATTTTGTTTAAGAAGGGAAAGTACTATGTAAAACATTCTGAAAAAAATTACTTTCCAAAATAAAATTTTTTAGGCAGCACTAAGTTTAGGCTGTATCATATTGGCTATTAATAGTGCCGCCACTTAAAATATTATATATATATATATATTCCATATTACAGTATCAAAAATCTCATCTAGAGAAATGTTTTTATATATGTCTTCATGATATATATAGACATATACTATAGATAGATAAATGAGAGAGAGGAAAAGAGAGACAGGGAGAGAGAGGGAAGGAGAGAGACAGAGAGAGACAGACAGACTCTTACACAAATATGTGTATTTGTTTAATCAAATGCTACTGGTTATTCTAGATTCCATAACTTCCTACATCTCTTCTAGGACCTGATGCCATTATTTAGTTCCTACCACATTCTAAGTCACTTGTTCTCTACTAGGTCTTTCTCTTCAACATATAAACATGTTGAAATCTCTTCCACCCTGAAAATTAAAGAAAAATTTTTTTAAATCTGTCTGCATCCCACACAGCCTATCTCTCCCAATACTGATCTCTCCTTCCCTTCTCAACCAAATTTTTAGAAAAATTTCCCATCTTGTGACCAGCTTTCAACAGACCTCCCCTTGCTAATTTCTAGGATTTAAAAAAAAAAACTCTTTAATTATTTCTTTAACACATTTGACTGAGAGGCCCCCCCAGCATACACACTTTTAAGTTATATTTTCTCCAGATTCCTGTGATACCTTATTTTATTTCACCTCTGTCATATCATGATCGTCTTTCAAGTTTTGCTTAAAACTTGACCCTAACTGTCAATATTTCTCAGAATTCTTTCCTTAAAGGATTCTCTCTGGGAAACTGCTTTGATATCACCAACATTTTTTGTTTCTGTGAATTTTTCACTTGCATGAGTGTGCATATATTAGTATATATATGTGTGAGTGTGCAAAAACATCTCCACTCAGGTGGTACTGGAGATATCATCGATCCATGCCTCTATTCTACCCACCAGACCCACCCTCCATGGTATTCCTTGTCTAGAAACTACTCATCTGATAACCTAACTGTGAAGAGACACAGATCCTTCCTTTTCCTTTATTCACCCAGCCAAAAAAATCATACTGCTTCCTTAATATCTCTCAAATCTACATTGTCCAACCTGTTTCCTGTGTGCTTCTTTTCCTGCACTGGGGATCAGGAAATTTTTTAATCTTCACCTTTGTACAACAGTTCCCTTTTATTCCTGAAAGTTTTGCCCCTGCACCATGACTCCTGTTTGGAAGTTTGGATTTGGTAACCTACTCTTCCAACTTTCATCACCACTTCTGTCTTGGAGCTCTCACTCCTAACCCAGGTCATGAAACACTGGTCCTGGTATACTGTTCAAAGGCCACTCTTTTCCTAATCTTACCACTCTCCCCTTCCCAAATAAGAAAGAGAAATAGGATGATTTCTCTTTTGACACTGTTTCTTTCTGGATCATAGCTCAATTATAAGTAATTATTATTCTGTGCTGAGACAGTTGACTCTTTTATTGGCCTCCACTCCATATTCTGAATTATTTTAAAGCTCTTATCTATTGACTTTACTATCTGAATCTTCTATGGGGCTGCTTATAGTATCTGTTTTTTCTCTTGATTGTTGACCGTATTTTATTTTGCAATCAGATGTCTACTAATTTTGCATTGTATAGCAAACATTGTGTATAAAAATATAGAGTCCAAATTCTAACTTCAACCAGAGAAGGCTCCCCTTTCTTTTCTAGACAGAGAAGTTAAGGGTTTGACTATTCTAATTGAATGAGAAATTGGGGTGTTTAGGGATTGTATTGCAGTTTTATTAATACTTGACTCTACCTCTGATCTCCCCCTATTCCTAGGGCATCGTCCTTCTAAGGTTGTGATTCTGAGCATAGTAATCTTCATCTTTCCAACCCTGAAAGGTTGAAGAACACCAAACTCTGACCTTCAGAAACCCCAGCACAGTTCTTTAGCCTATAGTGAAGCTATAGCTTCAATATTTAGCAAATGTCTTGAGAAAAGCCTGAAGGTATATTTGAGATAAGGTCACCAGAGGATCCATGTTTCCTAAGCATTGCAAAACTATGGGAGATAGATGTCACCCTTCTTTTATAAGCCATTGTCCTTACTCCATGCTTTCTGTGCAGACTCAGAATTCAGCAAATGTTCCATGGAAGAAATCACCTTTATGGTTGAATCTCCTCCTTCTTATTTGTCATATCATCCCTTTGTAACTGTCAAGAATTTAACTAGTTCTTTATTGCCCCAGCAGAAATTCTCTGTCTAGGCAAACACTTCAACCCACTTACAATCAGCAAATTATCTGATGAAAAAATAACAGGTAATGACAGTGCAACTTGAAAAGGGTTATAGTCTCTCTTTCCAATCCTCATCAATTCTACTGAAACTTGATGCATTTAAAATATGATTTTTGTCACTTAGCCAGCTTATTCCAGATGTTGTGCTGGAGTTTGGACTCTTGTTGATGACTGTGTCTCACTAGGAAGTGGAAGTCTCATATTTATATTTCTAAAAATCTCTTGTGATAAATATCTCAGCACTTTGTTCATAATATATAATTGTCATGTGAATTTGTCAATGAATAAAGATATCTTCCCCAAATGAGATAGCAATATTTTACATGAATATAATGCTTCATGGTATATAAAATATGTTCAAGGGACTGGGGATTTACTTCAGCGGCACAATTGCCAGCCTGACGAGCGCAAGGTCCTAAATTTGATCCCCATTTCCAAAATATGTTCAAAAAAGAATGTGGTCCATGGTCACTTTTCATTTAATTACTACAATATTCTTAAATAGGAGCTATAATAATGATGTATGTTAAGTACCTTACATATTAACACATACAAAAACTGGGAGCTAAGTATTTTTCACCTCATTTCTATGTAAGGAAAGGTGAACTGACTTTTAAGTATCAAAGCTGGTAAATGGAAAAGTTGGGATTTTTTCATTGCACTTCAGCATGACATCAGTTTTCCTGTGAAATTTGATTAAAATATCTGGAATTTTCCAGTTTATAACCATTCCTAAGCACCACATATGAATGAACTGTCCCAAGGTCAGATGAAAAACAGCAGTAGGGTGAGGGACTTGGTTACCTCTCATTCACAGAGACTGTTTCACCTTATTTGAATGACACTTCATGGCCTGGACTCAGATCTGAACATAAATAATGATTTCTGTAAAGTAAGTGATAGTTTTGAATTAAAGATGTGACTGCGGCCATAGTAACAAGAAAACCTGAACCTCACGGGAATTAAACTTCCTGCTTTTGCTTCATTAGCACATTACTCTGAACCTCTGGGTTAACCAGTAACCGATGAAATAAATCAAAATACACTTTATAGTAGAAGACTATATTGGCAAAAACAAAATGTGCTCTATTTGTTTAAAATTTAAAACTCACTATGGTCACATGTTAAATTATTTGTTGTCATTTTGGGGGTGGAGATTTCTTTTAAAAAGCAGCCACTTTAGATACTGAATGAATAAAATACATACTTTCTTGATGCGACAGTTGTTTTTCTTTTTCATTTATTTATTTTAAGAGGCTTACAAAAATATTTTGATATCATGCTTCGATCCAGGAACAAATGAGATGAGGGAAAAAATGAGTGTCAGAGTGTTTAACTAGGCAAATTCTCAGGTAAGGATAGATGTATACTATGAATATTAGTTAAAGCATCATCTTTCTTTCCTTACAAAAATGTGCTGGGAAAATAAACTATATAAACTCCTCACTAAATTTCAATTTTAGATTTTCAGAATAATCCTAGATTCTTCAGTATTTCTGCATGTGAACTATATAATATTCTAAGGCAGTGAAAGACATAATTATAAGCAGTATGACACTTCCAAAAAAACTTGTCTGTGTGTGTGTGTGTGTGTATACGTGTTACTCAGGATTGAACCCAGTGTCTTCCTAATGAACTACATTCTAGCCCTTTGTTATTTTTTATTTTGAGACAGGGTCTCACTAAGTAGCACAGGCGGGGCTTGAACTTGTGATCTTCCTACCCATCTTCTGAGTAACTGGGATTGCAAGTGTGATTCACCATGCCTGGTTTTGTCTTCATTTTTATGCCTTTTCCTTTCATTTATACACACACATATGTAAATCACTACATCTTTTTTAAATAGATGTAAACATGTCTGTTTAGGTGTATATCTACATATGTGTGTACACATGTACAGTATGGCATAAACGCACTATGCTTGTGTTTACAGCCCGAGGTGCAGTTACAGATGAGCTAAGCTAGGTTTCTCGTGTAAACAGCTATACAGATATTTCTTGATCTCTTAAGGTATTTTCAAATTCACTTTATGATTTTTCTCTTTAGAAAAACGTGATGTTTATCAGAAAATAAAGCACAGTACAAAGAGTTAAGTTAAATGCTGTGTTCGAGATCAGAGGAGAACCCAAATGAGAGCTTGGTCACCCTCTCCCTCTCACAACGCTGCCACCCCACTCCGTAGGCTTCATTCCAGCCAAGTCTGGGAAAGACACCATGTCCACATTTCCATCTCCTTGAATCAATTCACTCAAACAAAAGGTCATTTCCAACAGAAATCCAGTTTGGTTTCTCTCCCCGTGGTGATAAATGTAAATTGAATGAATAAGCCCGTATCTTTGCTTTAGTGTCAATTAAACGCACCTAAATACTGACCAGGCTCTGCACCAACAGCCCCCGTGACCTATTTTCAACTCTACGTCCTGGATTACACACCTTTTCAATTACAAAGTGACTGAAAAGGAAGGACAGAAAAGATGAAAAGACAGCCCACTGCTCCTGCCTAAGCAAACGCAGTTCAATTACCAAGGTGAAAAAAGCTATTTTTAAAAATTTCAACCACAAGGAAGCTAATGGATCGATCATATCATTATTTTGTCCTCCTTGTTGCTAGGATGTGGTCTATATTAAGATAGCTGTTGCCTTGGTGAAAATCTTCCCAGAGAAAAGTAATAGTGCTCCCCCTGCTGACCAAGAAGCCCAGACTGTTGTTTTGTTTTGCTTTGCTTTGTTTTACTTTTTTCTGTTTCAAACAAAACAAATAAGACAATTCAGCATGCTAAGCAAATAGCTGTAGACTGTACCTGCAAAATTATATTCCAAAGACATTAGAAACATTTAAATAATACTGGGAATTTTCTCTCTTGGTACACATGATGACATATAAGGAAAATTTTCACCAGTTTCCAGGTTTCTCATTGCTTGGGTCATTATTTCCTTTCTTTTAACTCAGGATGAGCCTAGTAATTAAGATCTTTCTCTTTTTGTTAATTTTAGCTCTTTGGCTGTCATTTGAATTTTTCAAAAGACCTAAGAAAGGAAAGTGCTTACAGTATTAAGTAGTAACTTTTGCTAAACACTAGCTATAAAAATAAAAGAAAGCAAGAACTCCCAGGGACTTAGTTTCTTTCACTGTGGACATTATCAAACATCAAAACTAAAAAGTAGTAGTGATATAGGGGAATGAAATTCCTGACCTACTACGTCCGCAAGTTCGTGTTCTCTAAAACCGAAGAATGAATTTTAGGAACAACAGAGGTGAAGAGTAGAATATATTTATTGAAAGAAAGAAAGCTTCTGTCTGAAGAGAGACAGAAAGGGTCCCGAATGGGTTGCCAACGACTCTGTCTTTTCCAGGGACTTTTATATAGTAAAACCACGGGTTCAATGTGGGGAAAGACTGGGAACTCACAAGACAGATGGGCATACAGTGGGACATAACTATATTTAGCCATAAGATCAATAGTTCAGGTAAAATTGATTACATTAAGGACAAATGGGGAAGCAAGTAACGTAGAAAGGGGGCACTCTTACAAAGCAGTGACTCCTTCCTAGGGGGATGGGAACAATTTAGGGTATCAGTCCTCAGGATATGGGTGCATTTGTATGGTCTTTTGTCTTGAGGCCTGGTCCACAGCAGGAGGCGTCAGCTTCCCTGTCAGTTTCCAGGTGTCTGCACATTGAGGACCTAGCCCTGTCTCACTGCCTACAATATTTCTGACTAACTCAACTGCCTGCAACAGTAGCAGTGGCCTGGTCAGATTATGGAGAGATGAGTGAGGGTCACTGCATGTAAAGTGGCTGCAACCTATCTAGGTTGCTATTGCCAGAAGGAGTAAAGTCAAGGAGAGAAGATGGGGAATGGAGTTATAGGTACCAAAAAAAAATCATCAAGATATATGTTAGAGTAGAAATCATGGGTGAGATCACTCAAAGCGAGAATGTAGAAAATAAAGGGGTGAACATGGAAATTTGGAGAAAATTATCAATAATTTTAAATAAGCATAATAAAAACCATTCATGGAAACAATGCTCAGATTTTGGAAGAAAACTAAGAAATTATTCTCAGAAGCAGCGAAGATAACTCACAGAAGAAGTCAACAGTGTCATAAAACCAATGAGAAATCTAAAATGATGAGAATTTAAACCATTGACTTCTTACTTAGGAGACCCTGGTAACCTCAAGAGAGTTTCAGCGCTGTCATGAAGGTAAAAGTCAAATTTTAGGGTAATTTAAATGATAACCAAGCAACTAAAAGTAATAAGGAAAAATAACATTTTCCAGAAATTTGGCAGTGTCACAAAAGAGAGAAACAGGAGGGCAACCAGAGGAGAGATTGGAACTGAAAAAAAATCTTCCTAAGATTGACTGACCTGCGTGTGTGTGAAGGCTAAGGAGGAACAGCCAATGAATAAGGGAGTCATTTGCTTGTGGCCATAACCTTGAATGCGTGCTGCTCATCAGATATGGCTCATTTGATCATGTTCAGAAGAAGTTAGAAGGGAGGAAAAGAACAAGACCACGGTTAAGTCAGGGAAAACACAGGGAATACACTTTCTTGTAGGACAATGGGGGGCGATTTTAATATACACAACAAAGTTCGATAAAAATGTTATAGGCAGTCAGACAAGATTAGACCACCAAAGCAGAGAGGGGAAAAGATGAGAACACATTACTACTGTGACTAGGGGGGGAATCTGTTAGAGACCAGACCTCAAGATAGAGATAAAATGACCAGGCCTACGTGCCTCCCCCAGGAGATAAGCAATAAATTAAAGATTAGACTATAATTAGTATCATCTGGTTCAATAAAATCTAGATAGGCATCAGTCAACCAGGTGAGAGACTAGGACCTCTTGATCTGTCCCTTCCTAAAAAGGTCTTTGTTCTTTCCATATACACTTATTACATGACCTGCTTCCCCATTGGATCAATATTACCTAAGTGGTTATACTTATAATCTTATTGGTTGATCACACTTTTGACCCACATTGTACCCACCTTTTGATTTTATGCCCACATTGTGATTTTGTTCTATAAAACTTTCTCTGAAAAATAGGTCTTGGCAATCTGCTTTGGGATCCCATCCTGTCTCTCAGGAGCCATCTCTCTCAATAAATTCTTCCCGCTGTTAATCTCCATTGTTCTTTAAAATTCATCCTTCGATTTTGGGGAACACAAACTCAGCATATTTGACATCTAGCAGATGGAGAGTTATATTATTTCCCCATATCAATTTCAGGAGGTTGTACTAAAGTGAGGGAAAGGAGATTCATAAACTGATACATTTTCATGTTACAGTATTTGAGATAGGAGAAAAGACAATCAAACCAACCAAAACTTGAGGGGACAGTAAGCCTGTAAACATAAAATATAAAACTGAAGGAGATGAGTAGTGGCTTAGCTGCTTGGCTGTCTCCAGCAGCAGCAGCAGCAGGTTAAATAAAAGTTATGAGAATTTTTTAAAATGTTTTTAAAGTAATTGTGTAGAGTCACAGTTGTATTTTGAAGTGACAAATAGAATAGACAAAAGGGCAATAGTCTAGTGAGATTGCAGCAGTGAGTATTTTCTGTGGTGCAGAAGAAATGTGACAGGAAATGACATTGATATGGAGAGAGAGAAAGGAGTGGAGACTGGAGAGGTGAGGCTGACAGTTTGGGAAACTGAGGTGAAATGCAGAGACCAGAGAGGATGAAAGGCCTGGAAACCTAATTTAATGATGTGGGAGCAGAAAAGTCGTAGGCAGTACAAAAGGATAAAATAGGATCTAATTAAGCTTTCTTAAAGAAATTAATAGGAAATTTTACTAAAGATAGTTTTTGCCTCTGCAATTAGACTCTAGGAATTAGAAAGAAGATTTAAAGAGAGAGAGAGAGAGAGAGAGAGAACACAGATCTGAGAAGGTGGCAGGTAACACAGTTAACATAAGAATAGCCAGAAGTCTTTAGGCAAAACAGGGATGTAGCCAGGAACATGAAAGGCCAGGGTAACTAGCACCTTCACTCACCCAATAAAATGCAAAGGAAACAAAGGACAGCTACTTAAGAACTCTTATTTAATATGAGAAACACATACACACAGAGATACACATGTATACTTACATGTATAGTCTCATTTTAGCATCACTATACCACTGCACACAAGAGATACCCAGTTCCCATTTACTTAATTTCTAACTCTAAACTGTCCTTCTATGAGGCTCCCACCTCCCCCCATTTACCCATCCCAAAGGCCACAAAAGAATCAAAAGGCCAGATAAAATGTAAAGAGAGGTGCTCAGGATAAGTCTGAAGAAAACCAGATCACCAATCAGATGGCCACAACTGCCAGGTGCCCACATGGGGAATAGGAAAAATCACTAATCCCAAATAAAAAGGAGCTGAGTGAGGACAAAATCCAAGATATTCACTTCTGATGTGCCCTACTCTTCTGGAGTAGCTGTCTATCTTCTCTCTTTCCTTCCTTTTCCAAACAAACTGTCTTCTATTTTGAACTCTGCCTCTTGAATTCATTGCTGTTGCTGAGTTTACAATCCCACGGTTGTGTGATCCAGAGAAGTGGTGCAAATTTCCCACCCCACCACAACATTGGCAAAGACACTGGAGGAGGGAGATTAAAGGACAAAAGCTAGAATCTAGAAGAGGATTCAAGATGTTTAGGATTGAATAATTCTTGGCTAGCAATTGCTGAAGAGAATGTTGAGACTATAGCAGAATAAAAAGAAGAGTCTGATGCTAGAACCCCTGCAGAAGCCGTGAAGATGAACCTAAAGATTAATTTACATTGGCTACGAAGATGGCACTCTATAATAGGATCTCATTTTTTAAAGCACTTAGTATGTATCTGGTACTCTGAAGGAGTAATTTATACATAGGATCTTATTCAATTTTCATGTATTTTTTGCCACCAAGTAAGAAGTTAGTATAATTCCCATTTTATAGAATACAAAATTGAGGTTCAGAGAGATTGATTTACCCAAGGTCCCTCAACTGGTAAATGACGGAGATGGCATAGAGATGCTCCCAGGGTGTAAGCTTCTTGCAGTAGGCTTCAGTGTTGTGTCCCAAAGCATGCCAAGCACATTTCAGGAACTTAAAAAATATGGTACAGTAAAAAAGAAATGAAAAGGAATCATAAATCAATAAAAAATGCCAAGGAGAAGGAAGGAAGGTCTTGAAAACTCACTGGCTTTCCTTTGTACTCTGTTCTCTTCCTCATGGTTGTGATCTATTCCAGTAACAAAATCTGATTTCCAGGATGACATGAGGGAGACCTCACCAACTGCTCTCATCCTCTTCCCCTACTATTAAAGACAGATTTTATTTTTAAATCAAAACCTGAGCTAGGTGTCCATGCCTACATTGCCAAATACACCAGAAAATAGAACAATCCATTCTTCTCTAATCTTCATCTTTCCAAAACCTATCACAACCATCATCTTCATGCCAATCCTCTCTTTGCTTCTATTAAAGTAAGGAAAATGAGTTTTGATTCCTCAATTGATAGAAGAAGAAATTCAGCTGGATTTTGCTGGTCAAAAGCTGAAGTGAGAATGAGAAATATTTTTTGTCTTTACAAACTTGCACGGAAGTACCTTCTCACCGCAGTCACCAGAAAGGAGAACATTTTCGCAAGTTGCTATTTTTGCTAAGTATTTTTAAGAGTGTCATGTTGTAATAAGAGAAAATTTAGCACATGTGTAAGGGGCCTTGGGATATTTTCCAGGACCCTCATCAACCAAACCAAGTCTCATGATGCTGCTGCAAAGTGTCACTAAGCCTGTGACTGCCAGGGGGCCAGCACATGGGGTAATAAATTGGGGGTAGTTAAATAATAGTCTGAAGTTCATGAGAACAGAAATCAGTCCTCCAAGGGGCAGAAGGAAGTACAAAGTGAAACTCTTTGGCACACTTCATCTAGCAAGACAGGCAGTTTTCAGAGTTCTTTGGAGTCTTATTTCTGTGGTGCCTCTGGGCTGTTCTGGGAATACAGGAGTGAGATGTTGGAGAGACATGGGGACTCCTCGATCCTCCAGCTCTCACAGCTCTACTCTTACTTCATAATTGAGTTTTCCAAATAAGTTTTCTTTAAGCAAAGATCATGCTGATTAACAGAGGCAGGGCAGCTCAAAGATTCTTCATAATTCTAAAAATGTGCTATAATTCTGAAGTAGCTACCGTAAAGGTGGAACACTGCGATTTGCTGTGGTTTGAGGAAAGCCACAAAAATCTATTTGTTGAACAGTCTATCCTATAAGATTCTAGATGAAGAACTGAAGGAAGAAAAGTAGCTGGGCTCCAGGAAGGAAAGAGGCTCATCAAGCGATTCGGAGGGGACCCAGAGGAATTTAAGGACAGTGTGGGGACTCTGAGGACCAGCAAGGAAGAAGGGACTTCAAAAAGTGCTTAGGAAAAATCCCACACTAGCTAAAACTGGCCCCTAAAGCAGCTTAAGCAAAAAGTTTGATTATTTCCAGTGTCCAGGGGAACATAGTTAAGGGACACAAACAATAATTCTTCCTGGAATTGACAACACTATTCCTCACTTTCTTGAACAGAGTTTACATCAAACAAATAAGCTTGGCTAATTGGAGGGACTCCAAATCTATAATATACAAAATAGAATAAGTGTTTAAGAACTTGCAAATGGATAGGAAGCATAAGTCAAAGTAGGTCTTTGTCTATTCTACTTTTGAGGAGGAGAGAAGACAGTAATAATCAAATTCAGAGTCAAAATAGGAATAGTGATGTTTAGTATTTATATTTTATGTAGCTAGAATATTTTATGTAGCTTATTAATATATGGCAGGGGAAAAGCATAAACTGAAGATAATTCATACATTCACTAGGTTACTTTTTTCAATTTTTGAATATGTTTATACACCATAACAGCTTGAACTGAGCAGGTGTCCAATAGATATACATGCCGAATGAACAAAAATGAGACACTTTAGTGAGTATTAAGCCACAGGATCATCGAAAGCTTTTCTTACCATAGGCTTCTGGCAGAGTTCTAGCAGGTGCAGAGTGAATTCTTGAGAGATCTCACATTGGTATTAGCAGAATAGCTTCAATGCCCTTATAGACTTTAATACTCAAGGTAATGATTCCTTTGTAGGAGGATACTGTGAAGGGGTTCCTGCACTAATCAAATATGGCCAAAAGGGATTTTCTTCAAGGAGGTGCCCTATCTAGGTTAAGATTGCTGAAGTCCCTATAATTATCTGTGTGCATGAATATGAAGATTCTCGTTACACAAGGAGGCAGTGTTGTGCAGAAAAACTAAACATTCTACTTCCTTAGCTAAGTCATGGAAGAAATATGCTTCTCCCTATAATGGTTTTGGGTGTATGATGATGATTCATATCTGTGATTTCTTTAAATGTATTATCCTCCCAAGGAAAGTTCGTGTTTCAAGAAACCCAATCCAGTGCCTTTATAACCTCCACTCAGCATCCTGTTTGAATATTTCCTGAGAAAACAGTCTTGGTTTGGGTTAGGAATTTCCACAAGATTTTCTTTTAAGAAAATTTTCTTTCAAGAAAATTTCTAAGGTAAGTTTAAATGTAAAAAAAGAAAAAGGTAGTTGGTTTCCTATGACCATTTAAACTGTACACCTTTTGAAGTGGAAAACTTGTTTCAGCAGGAATTTAGGCCCTCACTCCATTCAAATGGAGTCTGCAGGGGCCCAAAGTTTGACAGGCAGCACCTGTGGTGAGGACTGAGGATTTTCTTTCTCCTACTCTACTAGGTCTCAGAGATAAAATCATTGCAGAGGTATGTCATAGAGATTAGAACTACAGCTCTACGAAGTCACAAATCAACTGGAGTAGTAAGTTTCTGCTTACAAAACCAACTCTGGATTACTCCCCAGGTGGATGAATACTTGGTAGATTTTTCACCTGAAATAGACACGCTTGGCTGGCTTTCTCTGCAGTCAACATCCCCCTAAATCCACTCTGTCTGCTCCCAGATGAGCATGTTCCTCAAAGTAAAGTCATTTTAAATGCCACCTGCCTAAAGCCGATCACAGACCTGCTATAGGACAATAGCACAATGTATCCTGAGGCTAACGTGGCCCAAAATTTTCAGTAATTGGCATCACAGTCATGCTTCTTATTAAAACTGATCACTAAATAATTATATTCTTTTGAAGACAGATTTTTTTTTAGGCTTTCTCATAAATCTTCACTCAATAGCCTGAGTGACCTAAGAACTTGTATTTCTATAACTTAGTTCTAGAGAACAGGGTAGTGTAGTTTATGTATAGAAAAACCTGAAAATGCTTCCTTATTATTAAACAAAAAAAAATTTTTTTTAAAAAGAAATTCTTAAAAGAAAATCCATAAAGTATTCTTCTCATTCTTTACCATTGTTGTCCATCATCTTGCTCTCATGTCTTACATTGTTAAAGGGAAAATTATTCAATGATACTTGTTAAAATATGATAAGGGGGAAAGGGTCAGGAGCAACATGAGTATATGGACCATTGCAACAAGTAGGGGAGAGAGACTAGATTCAACTCCAAATGCAGCATGGACAAGTGGGAATTTACAGCCAAGTATCAAGGTTTATTTGGGGGAGAGGAAGTGTCAGTGGGTGAAAAATTAGTAGGAGGAAACACCAGGTATTTGGGGAGACTCTTGTTCAAGTAAGATCAAGGTGATCAGATATTACCTGGGGGATGGTAGAAGACCAGTAACATTGATGACTGGCAGCTCTTGCTAAAATGACTCAGCCAAATTCTTTGTTACACTAGATTATACAAAGAAGTACATGAATCTGCCTACTAAATAATTCAAAAGTCTGACTAAAGTTTGGCCAAGCAAAGAATCTTTTCTCCCTCTATGCTGAATCAATTTTGACATGTATTTGAATTTGATTAAAAGGAGATTACAAGAAGCTTTACAGATATCAGAATGACATAAACATGTTTTCTTATTTAAAAGCAGTTTTTTAAACTGAAAACTCAGATAAATTACAAAACCATTGAAACCAATTATATTTTTCCTATTGTATATGAATTTTAAAAAGTCTTTACCGTATACTTTTGGCTAACAACAAAGACAAGGAAGCTGGGATTTATAAGGAGACCTAGTACTTTCTGTTTCAATATGTAAATGTCTAAAATTCAAGCAAGGAGCCATTACACACCCTACTATTATGCATCCAGGTTGGATGCCTTGATTTTGTCACAGAATATTGCCGCCTCTATGCCACTGCACATCAATGAATGTGTCTGGCGTAACTACAAAATTATGGTCATATTGTATGTGAGATATTTGCCAGAAATATAATTTTGCATGGTATCTTGCCAGACTCACATTAAAAGCTCATTGATCATAAAACAAATATTTAATAAGGATTGCCCTAAACACGTGCTGTCCACTTATTTCTCTATGTCAATGATTTTTTAAAAACATTTTTCAAAGGTAGAGGTCTCTTTCCTCAAAATAAATCCTATTTAGGAACCCTAAAATTTAATTAAAGCCTAGCTATCCTATTTGAAGCGAGAGTAGCAGCACAGAGTTCCTCACCCACTCACTGCCACAGGTAGTCAGACCTCAGGCAGCCCTGAACTCTACAGGAGTGATTTGAGTCCACTGCTTGACATATTCTTAATTTTATTACTGGATTAAGCCAAACCATAAGAGAGAGACACATTTGAATAGTGATTCCAGGCTCCTATAGAACTAATTTTCTGAAACCATTGAATCAAATTTATTCAAAAATGGAATGAAACTTAAGTAATCTAAAGACCTATACCACCTAGAATCATGTTTAGTAAAGCAGCTGAAAATGGAGACTTTGACGTTAGACTGCCAAGGTTTGAAATCCTAACTTCACCATTTATTGATGATGTCTTTATGCAATTTACTTAACATCTTTGTGCTTTGCTTCCTCATCTGTAAAAAAGGAAATGACAATAATAGCATCTACCTCAGAGGATGCAGTGAGAAGTAAATGAATTCAAACATATAAAGTAGTAAGAAGAATGTAATTTATGATTTATGAAGAACCATGGAAAATTCTTTTCTTTGGCTAGACCTCAGTATTAAGAAAATTCATCTTGTCTCTGAAAACTGTATTATTTTATTTTGAAAATATTGTGACTACTGCTACATAAGGATATGTTTCTAATTCTTCTTCCAGGACCCATGGGAAGTACAACAAATGAATCCTTTCACTGAAGCTACAGAAGGTCTCAGAATATTTTTTTGCAACACAGTTCTCAGGTAATAAATCAAAGCTAATAATAAATCAAAGCTGTCATATAAGTAAAATCTGTTACTTTCCTTGAGCAAGAAAGACTTGAACCACTAAATGAACCTGCATTCTACATGGAAAAAACAGCAAGACCAAAGAAATGAATCCAGAGAGATACTTAATGGAATTATGAAACAGCAAAAATAAAAAGAGTAGGTTTTTATTTATCAATCACTAACACTGATTTATTGTATGTCAGGTATTATTCTCTTTCTTTTTTTCTGAAAGAAGTTTTATTGAGTTTTAGGATAGGCAAATTTAATATGGAACACAAAAAAATCAGAAAAAATAGCTCTACCTGAGAGGTGATTGGGGGTAGACTGGGCAGGGGAACTAGGAACCTTTCTAGTTCACCATTTATTGATGATGTCTTTATGCAATTTACTTAACATCTTTGTGCTTTGCTTCCTCATCTGTAAAAAAGGAAATGACAATAATAGCATCTACCTCAGAGGATGCTGTGAGAAGTAAATGAATTCAAACATATAAAGTAGTAAGAAGAATGTAATTTATGATTTATGAAGGAAACTTGTGTATTCTAGATTTTCAAAAGAGTTTAGTTTACGTGTTTGCAAACACTCAGCACATATGTACTTTCCTACATGATGAGAAAAAGAATATAACAAAGAATTAGAAGCCAAATTACATTAGAATAATTACTAATATTTGTATTTATTGTACTACAAACAAGGTAAATATTTCTGAATGACTTCAAGCTAATGAAGAGCCATCTTTTCTGTCAAGTTACATGAAAATTCTATACTCTGACTAAAAAAACAAGAAGTCCAGTCAAGAAGAGCTTGTAATGAAATATTTCAAGTTCTGAAAGAAAATAATTGCCAACTCAGATTTATGTACCCTGCAAAACTACCTTTCAAAAGTAATGGAGAAAGAAGATACTTCCATAACAAAGAACAACTGAAGAAATTCATGACCACTGAATCAACCCTATAAAGACTACTAAACGATACTCTACACAGAAACAAAAATGATTAAAATTACAATAACAACGACAGAAAGAAAGCACCAGGCATGACAGGCAATAAAACAGAGGGAAAAAGCAGGAAACCAATAGCAGGAAAATAACATGACAAAGATAAGCCAATACATATCAGTTACAACCATCAATGTAAATGGCCTCAATTCACCAATTGAAAGAAGCAGATTGGCAGAATGGATCAAGAAACAAGGTCCAACAATATGCTGTATACAAGATATACACACTTAATTAAAAAAGAAACTCATAGACTGAAAGTCAAAGAATGGAAAACAATACTCCATGCAATGGAAACCCAGAATAAAGCAGAAGCAGCTGTTCTGTTTGCAGACAATGTGCATGTTAAACCAATAATGATCACAAGAGGTAAAGAAGGTTATTACACACTTGTTAGGGAAAAATTCAAGAAGAAATACCAACATAAATATATATGCACCAAATACTTCAGCACCCAACTATATAAGATAAATATTAATAGACATGAAAAATCAAATAAACAATAACATAATTATAACAGGAGACTTCAATAACCCATTGTCACAAAGAGATAAACCAACTAGACCAAAAATCAGCAAAGAAATAATAGAACTGAACCAAACCTGTGAAAAAATGGGCATAGAAGACATTTACAGAGTGTTCCACACAACGTCAGAATACACATTAATCTCAGTTGCACATGGACATTCTCTAAAATCCACCATACTAGTCCACAGAAAATGCTTAAATAAATACAAACGAAGTAAAATTGTCTCATGCACATTATCTGACCATAGTGCAATGAAATTGGAAATTAATGGCAAAAGAAACCACAAAAATTCCATAAACACATGGAAATTAAATGACACCATCCTAAACAACCAATGGACTACAGATAAAATTAAAGAAGAAATTAAACAATATCTACAATCAAATGAAAATTCAGATACAACATACTAAAACCTGTAGGATGAAAACAATCCTGAGGGAAATTTATGGCGGTGAATTCTTGTATCAGGAAAACAGAACGAGTACAAATAAACAACCTAATGCTGTACCTCAAGCATCTAGAAAAAGAAGATCAGGTCAAATCCAAAGCCCATATAAGGGAGGAAAATATAAAAATCAGCACAGAAATTAATGCAATTGAGACTAAGAAAACGATACAGAAGGGAAGTCCGAAGATGGTGGACCGGTAGGTAGCAGGAGAGGGACCCTCTCTGAGAGAGACAGCTCAAATGCCAGAGTAAAACACCCTGAAGAGACCCAAATAGAGAGAGATGGATTCTCACAACCCACAAAGAAACTAAAGTGCAAAAAAAACTGCTTGAATATGAGGTCCTGGGGCTACCATAAGAGAAGCTAAGATCAGCGAACACAGTGCCCTCACCAAGCCGCCTGAATCCCTGCCGGAGACCTGGCAAAGCGATCCATGCTGAAGCGACTGGCTTGAGCAGCCAGAGCACGGACCTGAACAGCCCTGCGTGCAGCTCGCCCGGACTGGTCCTGCACGCAACCCACCCAGAGGCACCGTGAATTCTCACCGCAGCCGTGCTGAAGTTGGAGGTCGGGGAGCCCAGCAGTTTTCAGGAACCGACATCAACATGCAGTGAGTGATGAGAATAAGGCCCTCCCACAGGAAAGGGGAAACCAACTGGACAACATGTTGGATTTGGGCAGGACAGCCCTAACTCCATAAGGAAGTGGCTTAGTTGGTTGCTCCCCTCGCCTAGCGGATTGGTGGAATCTGCTTGGACTAGGCCACACCCCTGGCTAGGACCCAGTGAGTCGCTACAAATTAATTCCCTGAGATCGGCACACACTGACACAGTGAAGGCCTGCAAAGGTTGACTGGCCCAGAGGGGAGGAGCCAGCGCACACTGCCTGTCTGTGAACTTTAATTTCTGATAGCCAACTGAAGAGGGCAAAAGCTCCTAGCCTGCGCCCTCT
Organism: Dolichotis patagonum; assembly: GCA_004027295.1. Lineage (NCBI taxonomy): Eukaryota > Metazoa > Chordata > Mammalia > Rodentia > Caviidae > Dolichotis > Dolichotis patagonum. Next base: position 838 of record PVJX010011076.1, on the reverse strand, counting down.
AGAGAAGCCTTAACCAACAAGAAAAGGGTCTGTGAATTACACTGTACACTTGTATGGAAGGAACCAAAAACATGACGAAAGGGAGAAATAAAAAAAAAACCAGGCCCCAACCCTGAGAACATTGATCCAGGAGAGGTAAATACAAAAGAGATTGAAGGCAGCAAAAATGCAACATCAAACACAGCCTTAGCAGACATAAAGAGCTATCTTCTGGACCTCATAAGAGGGACCAAAACTGAAATATTAATTCAAATTAAACAAGAGATAAGTAGATTAATAAAAGAAGGGCTGGGCACTTCTCAAGAAAACACAGACAGAAGAATGGAGGAACACAAATGGAGAGAAAAATTTAATGAAGAATTCAGAAAAAACCTAGAATTTATGAAGTAGAGTCAAAGGGATTATCAGGAAACTAAAGACTCCATAGAAAGCTGACAAAACTGCTTGAAAGAAACCAAAGATAGACTATCAAAAATTGAACACAGGCTTGCAATGTGTGATCATGAAAGGGAAGATCTCTTAAAAATAACAGGGAGCAGGCAGTAAAGATACAAAGACTGGAAAATGATAAGAGGATCTATAACTTAAGAATAAAGCATGTGAATGAAGAAGCAGGAATCAAACCAGAGGAATTACAAAGGCTATTCACAGAAATTATTAAGGAAAATTTCCCAAGCATAGAAAAAAGAAATGATATGCAGAGGTATGAAGCATACAGAACTCCAGCCACCTACAACCAAAACAGAGTTATACCCAGACACATAATAATCAAGATCCCAGAAATTCAATATAAGAACAGAATATTAAAAGCCATCAGAGAAAAGAAACAGATCACCTA
>PVJX010011075.1:0-54705 GCA_004027295.1 Dolichotis patagonum | reverse complement strand
AGTCCAGCAAAACTATCACTTTTTGTTCAAAGTGATCTTAGCTTGCTTTGCCTTGTTTAAGTTCAACACACATTAAGGTATGGACAGCTGTTTTGAGGAGAATGAGAGACACTATGACAGCCATTCTTGGCTTCCCTAATGTCTGGTCTTGAAGACCTGAAATGCCCTCCTCGTCCTGCTCAGATCAATTCCATACTAGCTTGTTTCATGTGAATTCCCTGTATGTAACAATATGGACAACTATTTGGAAGAAAACAAGAGTCAAAATGATAGAGAGTGAATATCTCCAATTGTCTAGTTTTGAAATTTTTGTCTCTTACATTGCTTTCTTGTCATCCGCTTTGCCCTGTTTTGTTGTGCTTAATTTTACCCTTTTGATATAATTGCATGTATATTTGAGTGGGTAAGATGGATGACCATATTGCTGTCAGATCGTGGAGCAGAGCTGTTAACAGTCTCACTGTTTGAATGTCTACTTTATATGTTTTAACTTTGTAATTTGAACAACTATTTCCAAGAAGTCAGCATGTAATTTGTCAAGTAATAATTTCTTAGGTTTTTTTTTTTGTTGTTGTTGTTTTCCTTTTTTCCTTGGAATACTGTATTGTTGCTACCCTTTATTCTGTTTTGTTTTGTTTTTTTCTCTTTAAATAAAATTATTTTTTTAAAAACTCTTCTAATAGACATGACTGTTTATTTCAATTGTGAACATGGTTTCATTTAGTTATGCATAGGATCAAAGTTAGATTATGTGTATTAAGTAAATGCAGTGTTTTCTGTATCAGGTATACATTCATTAGATTGATTATCTAAAATACTTAATGATCTAAAAAGAAAAATATTTAAATGTATAATAACTACACATGCAATGCATGTATAATATGTATTATACATGCATAATATGTACATGTATTATAATATACATATATGTGCATATAATACATAAATACATATAGTATGCATTATACATGTATAATATTATACATGTATGATATGTATTATACATAACATGTATAATATTTAAATGTATAATAATTACATGTATAATACATGTATAACTACATGTATAATAAATACAAAAATAAAAACTTAATCATGTATTATAAAATTTCATTTCCTCTAAAATACTTTTAAAAGAAATTCTTAACTAATCATAAAGAAAGAACTACAGAGTAAAAGTCTATAATCTATTTATAATCTATTGTGTGTATAATTGAATGTGTATGTGAGAGAGAGACAGACAGAGTGAGGGTAAGAGAGAGAGAGAGAAAATAAGGGGACAGTGCTATATATTTACAGAGTAATTGAGGCACAGTTTATATTCCAACATTATATGACCCATAATGTATTATAAATAGAGAAATAATTAGTCAAGATTCCATTTGCAGTCAGAATTGAGGGTGGATGATAAGGTTCAGCAGTAGAGTTCTTGCCGTGCATGCATAAGGCAAAGGATTTGACCCCCAGCACCACACACATACACACACACACACACACACACATACACACACACAAGAAATAAATAAATAAAGCCAAATTGAGCTATCTGAGTCATAATGAAAAAGAAAAATTTCTGTTGGTATTAGAAGTTATGATACATTTTCTGTTTGCCTGCCTCTTGCCTTTCCCTCTTGCTCTAAGTCAGCCACCAATTTTGTGTCACTAATATATTAACTTGCATTTTCTAAAATTTGATATAAGCATAATAGAAAAATGTGCTACATTGAGCAGAATATAAACAACATAGACAAAAAACTTTGTATAATGTCATGATAGGTAATAAAAATGAATTTCTGAGAGCAAGACAAATGTGAAAATATTTGCTAGCTAAAAATTTTCATGAAACTTTAGAATTAAACATCAGAACATCATATCTATACAATTTCATATATTAATTATATTTTTAAAAATATATATTTTGAACAGGATGCGTAGCTCAGTGGTAGAATGCCTACCATGCACAAAGCTGTGGAATGGGTCACCTCACTACAAATAAAACAAAACAAATGAATAAAAGAGAAGAAAAGAAAACAATAAAAGAAAATAGTATGCATATATACATATGTTAATTTTTATAGAGTTCATAGATTCTTTAGTGAGTATTAGATTTCTAGGTCTGCTATGAAATAAATTCCATAAACTGGATAGCTTAAACAAGAGGAACAGATCATCTTCCCTGTGTGTTTGTGTCTTTCCTAATTTTTTTTTCTTATAAGAATATCACCCAAATGACTTGTTTAAAGGCTGTATATGTTGTGATAAAGAGGAGTTAGGACTTCAATATATGTTTTGTGGAAACACAGTTCAGTTAGTACATTTCAGCCTGTAATTGATCTCTTGTTTTTACTCTTATAAATCCTCAAATAAAGAAAACTAAATCTAGATCACAATGAATCATTCACTTGAAAATTTTAAGGAGGTGTCTTAGTTATTTTTCTTGTAGCAGAGACACAACAACTGACACCTACAAATTTAAAAAAAAGAATGATTTATTTTGTCTCACAGTTTGTGGAGTTTTCAGTCTATAAACTTCTGGCACCAAGACGGGATGACATGGCACATGGAAATTGCTCACGGCAAGACAGACAGGAAGCAGAGTGAGATCAAGGAAAGAGAGAGGGAGATATACCCTTTAACTGTCAGCATCACATTCAACCATAAACTCATTAGTTGAGTAATCTACTGATGAGTCTTGATCTCCCATGATCCATTTTCTTCCCCAAAGACCTAACCATGAGCACATGAAATTTTGGTGAGGACACCTGATAAAAACTGAAAACATTCTGTCCCTGACCTCCAAAAGACCCATATACATCTCTTTATGCAAACTACATTTAGTCCATCTCTAAGAGTTGCCAGAGTCCTATTGGTTTCAACATTGCTAAAATGTCCAAGTCCAGTCTCCTCTGACATCTAAGGCAGACTCTTAGCTGTGAACCCCTGTAAGAGTCAAAATGAAAGTTAAACACTTCCAGTATAGAAAGGCACAGGGCAAACATTTCTATTCCAAAAAGGAGAAGTAGAGGCATACCAAAAAATGATACTGATACAAGGGAATGAAACTCCCAACCTACTAGATGTCTGGTATGAGCTCATGTTCTCTAAAATTGAAGAATGAATTTTATGAACAGTGGAGATTAAGAGCAGAATATATTTATTGAGAGAAAGAAAGTTTCTGTCTGAGAGAGGGAGAGAAGGTGTCCAGAGTGGGTTGCCAAAGATTCCATCTTTTCTATGTACTTTCATAGAGCAAAACCACATGGTAAGATGGGTCCAAGATGGGAAAAACACGTGATCTTGCAAGGCAGATGGGCATGCAGTAGGACAGAACTATGGTCAACCAACAACATTGATTTTTCAGGTAAAATTGACCAAATCAGGGACAAATGGGAAATCAAGTCACATAGCAAGCAGGCAGGCTTAAAGACCAGTGATTCTTTCTGTAGGGGGTTGGGATAGTGACACTTGGCTTCCTTAAGGTGATCCATACCTACTTAGACTATCAATCCTTGATGCTTATACTTCGGATGTGGTTGCATTTGTTTTACAGTTTGTATATTGATCTGGCCCACAGCAGTGGTGTCTGTCTCTAAGATTGCAAGGTAACTGGTCTTTTGCACTGACTCCTTCAAAGGTCCAGCCCTGTCTGACTGCCTATAATATTTCTGACTAACTCACTTCCCTGTAAGAATGACAATGCAATATTGAATTCCATAATTATATCCTATAGTTCCAAGTCCAGCACCCTGAGCAAATTGTGGTGAAATGTGAACTCTAAAGGGCTTGGCTGGCTCTGTCCCTATGGCGTTGCTGGTTGTTGTAGCCCTCATGGCCTCTCTCTTGTGCTGGCTTTGCTCACTGTTTGCAACTATTACAGATGTTCCACATTTCTAGCTTCTCCAACTTTCTAGGGCCTCTACTGTGCTTTTGGCTTCGCATGTACAACTTTATACATCGACTTCTCAGGTGCACAGTCCTTTTGACATCTCCCTTGAAATCTCCCTGATCCCACAGCTGTTGCATTCTGAATACAGGTAAACCCAGCACCATGCAGATGATGTCAAAGTCTGCCACAGGCTTGAGTAGTAGCTAAGCACCTTTGCTTTTTACTGGTGGTTGCAGAGGTCTCTGTGTACCTGGATGACTGAGAACAGAGAACTGAATCCTGAGGAATTGTCTAGGCTACTTCCATTCTGGAAAAGAGTTGCCTGGGTTCTTTTCAAATCAAAGTCTGATACTTGACTCTATGGAGGCTCAAGCCTTTCCGATTCCTCTCACGTCCTCAAGGCATTTCTTTCTTTGTCTGGATTCAAAGTACTTGACTTTATTTTAATGCTAATATTTTCAGCAGCCAAACTGTCCTCTACTGTGTTTTGCAGGCTTCAACTTTACTGGAGCTTCTTTCTGACCAAACTCAAATTTAAAATCATTCAGCTATTCATTTTGCTTTTGATTCTCTGAAGATAGAGGTATACAAAAGTACTGATGGAACTTCCTTAGCATCATACTATGTTGAAATTTCTTCCACCAGATTTATCAGTTTGCTACACTTACCTCAGTCCCCTGCAAAGTCTTAGGACAGAAGCAAAATGTAGACACATTTTTTTACCAAATCATAACACAAATGATCTGGAGTACAACTGATAATGGAGTCCTTATTCCTAACTGCAAGAGATGTCTCAGTTGACATCTCTAAACTTCTCCAAATTCTCCAAGGACTCTGAACTACACGTTTAGGTATTACAGCAATGACCCCACTTCTCTGGTACCAAAATCTGACTCGATTACTCAACTTGTTGCTGATACACAATGCCTGACACCCACAATTAAAGGAAGGAGAATTTTATTTTGGCTCACAGTTTGTAGAGGCTTCAATCCATAGTCCACTTGCTCCAAGGCAGCATGGCATGGGAAAGAAGAAACACCTTGTGGTATGAGAAACAGAAATCAGGGAGAGATCAAGGGAAGAGGGAGGAAGATATTACCTTCCAGACTACATCCAGTGACTGATTTCTGACCAGGCCTTACCTCCCAACATCACATTTCACTAAAAACTCACCGGTGGATTATTCCATACTCCTATCACATAATCATCTCCTAAAAGACACACCTATGAGCCAATGAGGCTTTGGAAAGACATTTAGATGTAAATCATAACAAGGACCTTCACAAAGATATTCTAAACAGGACTTAGATGAGTGGTGCATATTACAATGAATATTTTCTTGTACTGAAAGTTCTTGTAAACTATAAAATGATAATGTATAATTTCCACTTAGCACACAGTTAAATCCTCTTGGTTTCTAGTGAGTGACAGCAAAATACATTTTATCTGATCTTTCTATGGGAAATACAATTACAAGTGTTTTCTAACTTGTAAAGTATATAAAGATTTATTAGCAGTATAAATTATCCCCATTATATCTCTAAATAATTTCTCATTTTCATGTTAAATAATTTTTCTAACTTTTCACTTTAAACAATCATCAAATATACTGCTTCTTTTTCCAATGAGGGATAACTCTCTAAAATTCATTGGCCAAATAAAAAAGTGCATTATTTTTAAAGTTCCAATTTAAGATATTTGCACATAAAAATAATAGTCATTCTAAAAGATAAGGGTTTCTTATTGAAATAGAATAACTTATTTTACAGAAGGAGTTATTTTACATGGTTCAATATCAGTCTCTGATTGCAACACCAAAATTCATCTAGAAATACTAAGATGGAGTCTTCCACAAGGTATGTCAAATAATTGTTATTTTTGTAAAAAAGATAGCCCTAACTGGGTAAATAAATCATCACCTTGATTGTCTTATGAGTTACTTGAAAAAATTTTAAATGTACTCATTTGATACATAAGTTTCAGAAATGAACTTTTATTTATTCTAGGCATTATTCTTTTGAATTCCTAATATTTATTTTATATTGCGATAGAATATAATAATCTCTTGTTGAAAATCACAATACCTGATGCCTGATACCACAATTTAATAAAAGGAAGGTTTATTTTGGCTCAGGGTTCGGGAAATTCAGTATGTGGTTCAGTATGTGGTTTCAAATTAGGAGTGGAGAAACGGGGACGCTTAGTGCTCGGAAGCACTAAGGAAGCAGAACAGGGGAACAGTTCCAGACAGGAGTGACCAGGAACCATACAGAGTTTCCACATCATGTCTCCATGACCTACCCATCTATACCCAAAAGTGTGCTTCACATGTCCACTCTGTAGCTTCCAAGCCACCCGAATTGACACCTCTAACTTTAACCATCACAGTCATGAAAACATATGAAAAACTATGATCTCTCTTAAATTAATAAACTAAAACCATGTAATAATTTTTAGCACACACACAATTTTTGAAATCTAATCTTAAATCTTATCTTCCTTGCAGTAAATTTAATAGGTTTTTTATAGTACGGTACATGTGAATAGAATTGTTTCTATGTAATATGAGACTGATGAAGTGTGTAATAATCAATTGACTTTAGAAGAGTTCAATGATGATATGCTATGTACTCAAGCACATGAGTAATAGCAGTGTATTAGCAAAAAATAAAGGAAATAGAAAGAACAGTGCAGTGACATTCACTTTGCAATGAATGTATCTAGCACTGAACTGTGCCCCTGCAAAAAATAATTCTCAATTTGAAGTTTTAACCTTATAGGCCTGTAGCTGTTTATGGAGCCTTTAATGAGGTAGTTAATCTAAAAAGAAGACATTGAAGTGGTCCCTAATGTAATATTACTATGGTCCTTATTGAAAGGTGAAATTAGGACACTGTTGCATGTATAGGGGGAACATATAAATGTGCATAGAGAAGACAGTGACTTTCAACCAAAGATATAAAATGAAGAAAAAAAGCCAACCCTTTACCCATCCTAATTAGGGCTTCTAACTCTAAGACAGTAAAAAAATAAATTTTTCTTGGTTAGGTCAATCTACTCCACGGTGTTTTGTTGTGGCAGTCCTAACAAGCTAACATAGATTGTCTCCGTTACTTTTTACTTGTTACTGGGACAAAATACCTGATTCTCAAACTTAAGGGAAGGAGAGATTTATTTAGCTTACAGTTTTTGGAGATTTCAGTCCATGCTTAGCTGGCTCCAAGGCAAGGTGGTATGGCGAAGAGGCAGCCATTCATGGCAGCTACAAGCGACAAGAGTAAAAGGACAAAAAAAGGAAAATGAACACCTCCTCCTCTCCCTTATATTGTATGTGGGCTCCTTTGCCCTGGGCAGGTGCAGCACTCACACCAGCAATCCCAGTGCTAGACAATAAACCAATCACAAACATTAGACTCAGCCAACTCCATGACTGCTTGAGGCTTTAGAGGGGGGCATTTAAACCACAACACAGGTTTTATATAACCCTGATAAATACTAACTAATTAACAAACTAACAAACAAAACTGCACCTACCCCATTTTTCATTTCATCTGTCTATGCAATAAATATTAATCAAATAATTTTACAGAGCAGGTGCTTGTATATTTTTTCAGGTGCAAGCATACTATTTTGGACAAGGCAGACAAGCTGCATGATTTTACTCAGGGTAATGTTAGGGCTGGAATCAGAATAGGTAGCCAACAAATAAATGTAAAACGAAAAGAATATCATGAACCTATCATGATATTGAAAAACTAAATTGAAGTGTTAACAGTAGATTTCTGTAGTAGTATATATGTGTTAACTTATTGAGATCCATTCAGTAAAAAAGTCACTTGTTTTCACTGACATACTCATTTTTTTTCTGGTTGCCATTTTCTCAAATACTTTTAATTGATTTCCTCATTATTCTGATGACCGACCTTGACAGGCTATAGAGGAAAACTGTAATTAGTGAGAATGTGCAAAGGCAAATATACAAACCAGTCTTTCTTTGCTAAAAATAGAGCATTGGGCTTTGTTAGTGAAGGACTGGGGTAAAGAATTTGCTGGTGACAATCTCTCTGATTTTCTTGTAAGAGGTTTGGCTTTGGTCTCACACACAAGGCTGCCTTGCTACCCTTGCTGTCTGGGAGCTATTGTGTGCACCATACTTTGCTTGTATGAACCACTGGATCTTGCAAAGTTCAGCATGGGTATCTGCAACAAGCAAACTTTGGTTTGTTCTGGAACTCTTCATCCATTGTTTACATAACTTAGTCACTTATTCCTACTTGTAAAGAGGCAGTTGTTTGACTTGAAATGTGGGTGACACATGCATCAAAGCTTGTATTTGATGACTACTTGTAAAACACAGCTCTCACTGTGTATTTCCAAAGATATGAAAACTTACAGTTTCATTGTTAACATGTGTCTTCTTATTAAGAGCTTGGCAATGAGTTCAGATCACTCATGATACTCGGTTCAGAATGTTCCTTGAGGAAAGTGCAAGAAATACAGATAAACCTCCCATAGCATTTTTTTCTCTCATGGCTTTGGACACATGGTATATAGTTTATATTTGCCAGGTAACACTTTGAATTTAATTTCAGATAGTTGTAGTTACCTTCGTCACTTCTTTTGTTGATGTTAATTTATATGTAGCATGATATGAATAGATTAGTCCATGAAAGGTAATAGAAAAATTTGGTACTTATATTTATACTATTTTTCAAAAATTCATGATATAATTGAGAGGGTTTTAAAAAATATTTTCTTCTAAGTATTCTAAGATTGGGTTTCCTTTTTGATTTTTATTAGTATATGTTTGCAGTACATATTGAACACATGAACTACAGGAAATTGGTACATGTTTTGGTTTTTATATCAGCAACATGACTGATATGTTTGGATGCATTGATAGGTGGGCTGTGCATGGCAGAAAGTTTAATAGCATTCCTGTTCCTACTAATCGGATGCCAGTGTGACCATCTCCTGGTGCACACCAAGGAGTGTCCTAACAAGCAAAAGTGTAACAAGATGTTCTTTAACATTCTCAATGTGTGTGTGTATGTGTGTGTGTATGTGTGTGTGTGTGTCTGCATGTGTGTAAAACCAATTTCAGATAGGAACAACTATACTAAGGAATTTATTAATTCAGGATAAGATACCAAAAACAAATTTTTAATCCTCCTACTACAGCATAAGTCCAAATCTAGTTAATTTATGCTTGAGGAATCTATTTTCTTATTTACAGATTGAGTAACATCTTCCTCTAGTGCTTTAAAACTTAAAAATGTAATGTCAATGTGCTAATACGGTTTTATTTTTTATTTATTTATTTTTTTGGTACCGAGGATTGAACTCACGTCCTCACGCCTGCAGGTAGGTGCTTACACCTCTGAGCGAAATCCCCAGATAATATGGTTTTAGAGAAAAATCAGTCTATAATTAGTAAGACCATTTTAAAAAAGAAATTTATGTTGGTTGTCAAGAAAAAACTCTGAAGGTGATATGTAAATTGAAACCCAAAGCAATGAGATGCAAGACTATGACGAGGAAGATGAGGAACAGACTGTACAGGCTCACACAACAAAAGCCAAGTGCAAGTATCTAAGGAATCCATCGAATGCACATCATACTTCTTCTGCCCTGCAGTGGTTTTATCACTTTGGCATTTGCCATTTATTCTCCACCATAAATTTTGGCATATGTTAGAATCCTGGCATCTGTAGAATCTTGTATATATAAATGTGTTAGAACTCTAATATTTTCTCTAGATTTTATGACAAAGGAGACAACACAAGTAAAAGAACTATAAAAATTATACATAGTCATCCACTGAGATTACTACTATGTTTGCTTGCAGTTATTTTATTGATGTTATACATATTGGTGTGATGATTAGAGTGAAGAAACATTTCAGAAAGCTTGAGCTTGTATGTACTTGAATGTAGGATTATGGGTAACAATATATTCATAAAAAACTACCTCTGTTCCCTCTTTTTGTGCAAGTTACAGCTGTGTTCCTACTGTGTTTTGTTCTTGTCTCCAAATGAATAACTAATCAGTGTTTATGTTTGTGATATGATTCCCGTATTCTAGGACAGGCAGTAATAGTTTTAATTTTAAAATGTGTAAACACGTCATATGCCATAAAGAACATGGACTGAGTCAAGACCCAATTTTGGTTCTTAAATAATATGTTTTGTTAAAGAATTCCAGATGCTCTGCAAGCATTACTTTCATTTCACATATTTAGAGAAATAACTTATGGGGAAAATGAATTCTACTACCCCATTTATTCTGCTTAGTTGCAAATGTTAACTCTATGGAACTTTTGTCTTTTATTCTAAGTTAGACTTGGCCACTTTTTTGATAATCTTTGATTAAAGGTTTATTTTCTCTCATGAACTACTGATAGGGCATAGGGGGAGCTAGAAACACATAAGGAGAGCTTGAATTTCAAGCTTACGAGGAAAATATACCAATGAGAAAAAATGCTGACAAAAATCAAAAAGTTTAGGGCAAAAATAAAACTTTAATGGTGTGTGATGTATTATAGATCTCCTTAAGGTCCCCAATTCAGGTGATTAGGAGATGATCCTAATTAGGATAATTAGGAAGCATAATTGAATTACAGTATAATTTATCAGATCCTAATTAGGATCATCTCCTAATTACCTGACCTGATAAAACTAGTTAGATTAGATGTGATTAGGGGTTCAAGATGAATTTCTCCTGTTGGCCTTAAAGGAGTAAACTGCCATGTTGTGGAGAGCTTAAGTGACAGAGGGTTCTAAGCCTTCATCATGGTCCCTGTATACTGTCCAGCAAGAAACCCAAGAGCTCAGTCCTATAACCACTGGATCTAAATTCTAGGAAGAGCTTGAAATGAGCTTGAAAATGAATGTGCTGTTCAGTATAACAATGCCACAGCAACAGTCAGTCACTTTGATATGTGTGTGACCTTGAAAAGAGAACCCAACTCTACCATGCCCGAATTTCTGACCTACAGAAATGGAGGTAACAAATGGGTACTGTTTGGAATCACTATGTTTCTGGTAATTATTGGCAGATTAATGGCATCAGAAGAACAATGTGGTATATTTTCTCTAATAATATCTACTGTTAAAGTAATAGAAACTTGAAGCAATTTGGCATTTCAAGCAATCATCTCCTCTGTCAAGTCCTAGTTTCATGTAGTGTTTAAACATCCATTTATATATCCCAGGGAAATAATCCATACTCTGAAATTGTCCTGCTTAGAAGTGTACAACCCTCTAGAAACTTAAAATGTTATCTTAACTTCTATTAGACCTAAGACTCACTTTACAAAAAAAAAAAACTAGAAGGACGTGGATTTACTTTTTAATTAATATTTAAAAAATAGGGTACAAATATAAGGTAAGATAGAAATGTAAATTAGTAAATAAATTATTTATACATGTGAAGCATAATTGAATTATAGTATAATTTATCAAAAAGTAAATAGTTTAGGTTCATTTGTTTTATATCCTAGCACTAGTTCTTTGTTCTTTATTCCTGGATTTTGAGCATTTCATTACCAGAGCACCGTCAGAGAACATTTATAGTGAATATTCTTTAAAATGTATTAGCATATATGATCAAGGATTTAGTGAAGAACAAGATGAGGTTAATGTCTAAAGATTAAGTTGCAGCACATTTTTACCACTGCAAGTTAAATTAGAAAAACATTAACTTTGAAACATGGTGCAGTTAAGTCAGAGTCCTTTTTATAAAAACTGCAAAATGAGAATTTTTAGCTAATGAGTGAGACTTGGCAGGACATAAATGGAAACATGTTTCACTGGCCAATATGTTCTAGAGGCATATGAATGTCTAAATAAATGATGCTCAAAAGAATATTTTTGGCTTTAAAGCGTCTCTAAACATTTTGATCAAGAAGTTGATTGCCATATGTCCATATCCTCCAACTTTAAGATGAAAATACTTTGAGTCTCTTGAGATTTCTTACTTTCTGGCATGATTGGCTCTTTTATCATAAAGCACAGTGGCTTGCAAACATGGTTGTTTTCCCTTAATAATTATTAGTGTACTTACAATTTAATGTAAGCTATCGGGGATTGGAGCTAAGAAAATGAGTTACTGAAGCCCTGTCCTAAGAAAAGCAGCCGTCTGCAGGGCTTGGTCTTCAGTGGTGTTTCATTACATTTCATTTTCATTAAATATATAAATCTCACCAAAGGTAGATATATGAATTATGGGGGAAGATATCTTTATAATATATAATTTCCCCATAATGGGGAAACATTTTTTCAATGCATTAAAAAATCTTAGGTCACCTAAGACATATGAAGAGGTAGGAGTAATTTTGTCAATATTTTTCCAATTTATCACATTAATAGCTTCAATATTTTTCTAATATTGTGAAAATATTTAACATTTATAAATGTTTATCTACATGTAATCTTGAAATATGGAAGTCTTAAGAAAAACTACTTTGTTCTCATTTGACCTCATTTTCAAAATTGAGTCTCCTAGATATGCATTGCAGGAAAGTGGTGATTGCAGCCAATTAATTCATAGGTTTTATTATTTAAGAGCATTATAAGGAGTATGGAAAACTGACTGAAGTGCAGAAGGAATGGTTGCATTTTTATTGTTAGTTACTTCCCCCCAGCTACTCGTTCTTACGTTAATTATATTTTATTTTTTAAAAGAAAGATTTCAATTTGCCTTAGTTTCTTAATGTACACACTTTTAATATCGGGGCTTTGAAATTTGGCGTTTAGTTAAGGAACTGTGATAATCATGATATCAAAGCCTTCATTAAAATGGGGCAGAATTGACTGATTTCTACCATAGGCAAAGTTGGCATGCCTCCTAAGCAGCAATGGAAAGGGCATGACAGGGAGTTCAAGTGCTCTAATTGAAAATAAGGTTTTTTATGTTTAATACCTCACCTATTGAAAAGGAAAAATTTCTCTTCCATTAGTCTGAGGTCTCGATCTCATATCTGATCGTGTCTGGGTCCACTTAAGTTATATATCAAACTAAATAGCTCCCTGGCTGGCAGACATTTATGAGTAGAATTTTCAATGATTTCAATCTTTCAATTTAACAAAAGAGATAGTACATCTTAATAGATTCTGTGTGTTCTGTGTACTTCTTATAGAGCTCAGTAATGTCTGGATATGAACCACTTAAGACAAGAAGAATGAGTGGGTGAATCAGAGAAGTATTAAATTGTCTGCTCACAATCTGTGCCCTACAGCCCTGATAATGGTGAATGCAATGACCTTGTCTCTCCCCGTGGCAAAATGCCATGCCTGACAGCTGTGGAAATTGTGGCTTTTCTGAGTCCCTGAGACACTAATCTACAGCTTCTATCCCCTTGTAAACTCTTTTCACCAAAACCAAACACAGTAGGTAGAGCAAAAAAGAAGTGTGACTTTGGGAATGAAGGCTAATAATACAAAATACTAACTAGTATACATACTGAATCTAGAAACCATTATTAGTCTATGAACAAAGGGAAAATGTATTTGTAATAACCACATACTTAATTTCAAATAAAGATTCATATACAAATAAAGTCTTTATTGCTTTGAGTGACTCATACCCCAGATTCTAGCCAAATTGTAAGTGTAATCGTTTCTTTGACTTCTTAGTAGTTAAGCAAAATATTCTCTCAAATAAGAGGATGTTCTGCAGAATCTTCCATTGCCTTTGACTGTCTCTACTAGCTACATATTGATGTTACAAGACTTTTTTTTGTTTTTTAACTTTGGTGTATAATACTAACTGAAATACTACCAGATCCAATAAAAGAGCAAATTTACCATTTCATCAAGTCAAATTTTATCTTTAACCCTGCATAGCTCCTACTCTGTCTTACATCATACTGTAGTGCATTAAATAAATGTAAGATTCTTCATTTCAGGGATTATAGTTCATTCATTTCTGCATTGCTGATTTGTCTTAACCTATTGACTTGGCTAACCAGAGCTAAATAGATGTGTATTTAATTAATGAAAATAAAAATATGAATATTTTAATCAGTTACAATGTATAATTGTGAATAATGCCAATAATCATCAGTCCAACTTCAGGCACTTTGAATGTACTTTAGACACATCCAATGGTTTATGAAAATAGACCAGGGAGATTCAATTGGATAAGGAAATCTTAACAATGGAAGTTAAATAACTTCCAGATTCAAAGACCTACTAAGTGATAGCACTAAAATTTAATTTTTCAGTTTTTAGACTCTTTATCTCCATGACATTTGCCATCAGCATGGGAGGTGCTCATTACAGTGGTTAGCATAGCAGTGATTTGCCTTGTGGACATATTCCAATTTCTCACAACATTTAATTTTACAGCAGCCATTTGATGTAAAATAGAAATAGAAGTGATGGTTCCTCCCCGACAAAAGATTTAGAACCAGTGTATGATGCCTCTTGTTCTTTTCACACTGCTGAGGGGATTCCAGAAAGTTCCATCAGTGTGAATCCTGGCTTCAATGAGCATAGTCCTAATGCTGGTCTGAGTTGTTCCTAAAAATGATTAAGAAAAATACATTTGAATTAAACTATTGATAGTCAGGTTTTGTTTTTTTTTGTTATTGTAAATTAAACAAATCTATGCTAACTGACATAACAAGAAATTTTTCCACTTGAAAACTTTTACTTTTATGCCTTATCCTTTCATTATCTGTGTTTCCTACAACACAGTAATCTATTTATTCCTAAATATATACTTTCAACATGAAATTCATTCATATGTCATAATAGGTAAGTGACCAGTTGTTATGGGACATTATTTCAAGGAGACACTTAAGCAGATTTTTACTAAATCCACAAGGGAAATTTTTAAAAGTTCAGAATCTGGAATACACTATATATGCATGAAAATATATGGGATCTAGCCAAGGAGGATGGATTTTTAAGTGATAAGCTTACAGGAGTCTTACATAAAATAAAATTTGAGAAATAATGACATGAATATCAGAAGACAGAATTTATTTTTAGAATTAAGTTCTGAAATCTATTTTTCTTGCATTATAACAGGAGCTATTCTTAGGTATCATTTTAATATATTATGGTAAATGATGATCCTATGCACGAAAAAATCCCTTGGAATTCAAATTAGAAATTTAAATGCATTTCAGTTTTCAAGTTAAAATAAGCAAGTTATAATGAAAAATAAATATTTAGGAAAATGAAATTGAGATTCAGAGTGTAATTACTTCAGATCATATTCCTTGGGTAAAATTCCAAGTAAAGTTTCTTCATATAAAATAAATGAATACAAAAGTACAGATTAAAAATGGTATAATTTGGTATGTCTTTCTAAATTTCCTTTCTTCTGTTGTTATGATATCACCCATAGCATAAGAGGTATCACGCATTAAAAAGTATTATAAAGTATACTATATAAAGATACAATTTTCCTTTATAATTTTTAACAATTTATTGTGCTATGATAGCAAATAATCTAATTTTCTCATAATAAGTTTTGTAAACTATGATTAGATTCTATGGTCTCTCAGTTTGAAGGCATCTGAAATTTACGGACATGAAGGCAACTTCGCAATCTGTTCATGTGACCACACTTAATTTACTTAGATCTTAGGAAATTTACTTTTTTTTTTTTCTAATCTGTGTGTTCCTGGTACCATGTGATGGTTAATTATCCTTTTAAATTCTTGCCACACCCCTCTAATATAAGCATTATCATCTGTTTACAGAGAAGACAGTGGCAGTCCAGGGATGTCATCATAAGCACTTCATTAAAACCACTGCTTTTATTCCTGAAGGCTTCCAATTTCTTCCTACATGTTCCACGTGAGATTAGTCATCTTGGTCATTCAAGGAGAAATATACTAGTTTCATTTAAATATGAGAATCTTGTCATTCCAAAAGTTAAAGTATCTCTCTCTCTTTTTTGGATGATATCAAAATTACACTGGCTGTGGAACAAGCATTTCCCAAATTTAAGTATCTTCTCCCACACCCCCCATGCTCTGTGGTCATGATCAAGTCCTTTTCCTGGTAAAAAGGGATTAATGAATCTTTTTGATGTTTAATCGTGAAGTTTATACAAAGTAAGTTCAAATTCCTAGAACATTGCTTAATTCATAGTAAATATGCAATGAATACTTCAGTTCTATTGATTTTTACCAGATGCTGTAAGTAACATTTGACTGACTTATAGCTGCTGAAAATATAACTGCTGAATATAGAAGATACTTTCATAACTATGAATTTTACTTTACTTTCATTAGGTTACATTGTTTTCCAATCCCTTATTGAATGAGGTATTAACCTGCATTTATAAACAGGTCTTTCTTACTGTAGTCATCATACTTCAAATTACATCTAGAGACTCATAAATGTTGTGTGTATTAAATATTACTAAAGGTAATTGTGCATGTGAAAAATAATGACAGATAAATGATCATTAAAACTAATGAGTAAGCTTTATTGACAAGGACACTAATAAGCACAAAGTAATACAACATTTTCTTCTGTGAGTAATAAAGGTCATACAGATTTCTTGTTAAAATGCAACTAGGGTAAAATATGGCAGTCTGGCTTGATTATAAATATGAAGTATGCTCTTCGCATTAAATGGTATATGGCCAAGCAAGCTACATTCATTTGACTTTCCAGACATCCAGGGTTGAATTCAGAAGCATTAATTGCCATGGGGACCTTCCTTTGGCATCCTGCCCACTGGTATTCCTGGTGGAAGGAGCAGATTCACACATAGAGTTTAAAAGCATCTGGGTTGCTGTTGTGCTGCTGCTGACAGATTTACCACCTGCCTCTGAGAAAGACGGCAGTCTGGGGAACTGTGATACTAAACATCCTATGGTAGCCTTTGACAGTCAAAAGTCTTTGTTAAATAAAAGACAAGAACAAACCCTATGTAAACCAAACAAAAAATAAAACTGGACGAGTGTTACAATGATTTTAATTCTCCATAAATATAATGCAGAAATTTATTGATGGTGGAATATTTGAAAGCTGTGGACATTGCCAACCACTTATATTTACATATTTATTGACCAACAAAACCACAGCTACATAGTCACAATCATTGTTTTCACTTTCAAAATGCAGAAGTTTATACCAAAAATGTTAAAATTTTTTTCAGGCTTTCTTTAGAAAGTCAGAGCAAAAATTAGAGTTAGGATAGACTTAAATTTACTATACACTTCACCTCATTGCACACTGCTTTTTAAATTTTCTATTGGAAGTTGATTTTTTGGAATTCATTAGTACAGGTTGATTATTTTGTAAATGATAGATCACACAATATATTTCTATAACAATATATTATACAATCAGAATAGATTACTCAGTACATGGTTTTATTGAGATCAAGGTTGCTTTTCTCATTAGCTTCTCAAAAAAAATCTTTATTCAAGGCAAGATTTTATGTGTTATCTAAAATTATGTGTCATAGGTAGGACCATGAAAGAATTATGGATGGTTAAAGGACACTTCATCTATGAAACCCAGAACTTATCATAATGATGTGAAAGTAGAAAAATTGAAACCTTTATGCAGTTTTAGTCTATCATATCTGAAACACAGGCATTTGGTTATTTTAGTGTTTGCCAACACTTGTGATTTATAGGGCAGATTTTTATAACCGTTATGCCTTGGCTTCTTAGAGGACTGAGAAAACACTTTCACCAAGTGAGATGTGATAGACATGTTTAATCATATTTCCACACTATTATAACTGTATACATTTTTTCTTAACATTCTTGGTCTAATCTTTAAACACCCAAGGGCTGATGATCTCAATGCCATTTAATAAGATATCTGTGTTAACTTTAAATGGTAATTTAATTTAAGTCTCTAAACAGAAATGCATGGATACATTTAAAATTAAATTGCATCTTTTAAAATAGCTCTCAGTGGATGCTTCCTTCTGTTCTACAAATGGTAGGCACATTCCAGCTGTAAGCATGTGCAGTTAGAACACACATCATGACCGATAGTTGCCCTGCTTTCCCTTCCCTCGGGGAAATCTACCAACCTGGTTGCAGACTATCAGTAGGAAGATAGGTAGGATGATTTATAACCAGCCTGTGGCTGTTTATACTAACATACATATAACCAAATCGCACTGGAGGGGAAAATGAAGTTAAAATTATTGATTCATACTTTTTTTAGGACGATCATGAAATCCCACAAGTACAATCAATATTAAGATATTGAGCTTATTATTCAAAATTCTCAGTACACTAATGAATTAAAGAAAATTGGAAAACAATAAAAAATCTTAAACACAGAGGATGTAACACACAAAGATGCATTGAAAAGAGTTTGAAACTCATAATTTAAATTATTCTGTATAAATGAAGTACAATTTTTATCTGTATTTGAAAACTCTGAACCCTTCACTGGTATCAGGCAAAGAAACAATTTGTTGTATATAGAAGAAGGAAATTTTAGATAGTGCAGGTGCATAAGTGTGCTCCAAAGAGTATAGTATAGTGACAAGTACTGGGTATAGGAATCTAACTTTTACTAATGTAGAAAGGATTCTAGAATTGTAGATGAATATACTATGGAGAAATCCTGATTCGGCCACTTGCTAGTTGCGTATCTCTAGATAAGATGCTTAATATTTCTTTACTTCTAACTTCTTAGTTGCAAAATGAAATAGAGTACACTTCTGTGTGCATCTGGGTGGATTATGGATGTGTGACCCCAGGTCTATATCTGGTATGCTCTTCTTGCTCTGCTTCCTGGCTGGAGTAGATTGAGCAGCTTTCTTTGACAGGTTCTTCTCCCATTTCTGCTTTGGAAAGAGGCAACCATGAATCAAATGTTTGCAACTGGGAACAAAATAACCCTTCCTCCTTTAAATTGTATGTACTAGATGTTTGGTTCAAAAGATGAGAAGCTGACCAATATACTGGAAATAAATCATTTTAAATTTCTCTATGTCAATTTATATACATTTGCTTTCAAAAACATTATAGGAACATCATCACGTATATAAAGTAAAGAGTTTCCTACACTTACTACTCATTATGAAATGCTCTATATTTTTCTATTCTATTGTCTTCACCATTTGTACCTATCATATCACGTATGTGTCTCACTGCCCAGGTAACTTGTGACTTGACTCTACGCATCCATTCCAGCAAACCCCACACAGAATCATTTGCTCTACTGAACCTGTGAAGAATTATTTTCATTTTTTACCTTTTATATTACAGTATGCACAGGTTTTTGTGATAATGGGTCATCTTCTGTACTACAATGTCACAGTTTTCAGATGCCTTTGAGCCATTCTTTCCAAGACACTTTGTGCTGAAACAAATATGAGAAACAATACTGGGATATTAGCCTTTTCCTAAATAAAGTTTTGACCAAATTTTATTATCTGTAGGATTCTTTTTACCACAGCATGGCAGTTGATTATCTCTCATCAACAAATTAATGAATACACATGTGTCAAAAAAAATGTTAACAAAAATAAAGACAAATCAACTGATGTCTTTTTGGTTCTTTTCCTAAAGTAACATATCAGTGGATACATTTCCTAAAATGGATGATTTGTCCTTAGTGTTTACTACTTTCTTCTCCTGGGACTAACATTCCATTCAAATTTCCAAACACGCTTTTATCTGAAAGTCACTCTTTAACGTACTTTGACACAGCAGCAACATACGAAGGCATTTTCTTTATTTTTAACCCAATTCAAAGATAATTAACACACTCCATTCCCTTTTCTGCCTCATTCTGTGACTGTAGAAGTGGAGCATTTTTGAAGCTTAATGTCATCCTCTCTGTCTTATAATTTATGACTATATTTTGGCTTTTCTGCTGAAGCTCATAAGTGAGGCACACATGCTTTTGAGGAGAAAATGCAGTTGTTAATCTTAAAAGAGATTTTTTTAACATCTTGATTTTTATTTTTAGAATTCAAAAATCTTTGCAAAGGTTAATGCTGTGCCAGTTCCAGAAAAGTAATTAAAATCTTAAGGAAAATATTATCATTATAGTTTCTTCAGAAAGATGTCAGTGCAGATTCGAGTATTTTTTACATATTGATATTTGCATTAAAATAATGCTTCTATTTAACAAAAATTGTCAATAGTGAAATAAGGAATAAAGTGAACCAATTTAATCAACCCTATAGGAAGCAAATTAAAACCTTCTCCATTTCTTTCTCTGAAGTCTAATAGACTTTAAAAGTAGGCTTTATGAAAAGCCTCCCTGATACTAGGATGGGTAACTAAGATCAAAAATAAAGAAGTTTTTAAAAATGTTACTGTTCTAACGCCTTTGTAGTTTGGGACACAATAGAATACTCTTCTTGTAGCCACCATTTCATTTTGGATTTCTTATTACTTAAAGGGTATACGGCATTTCACAGATGTAAAAAGCAAAAAAAACTGGGAATAAAATCCGGATTCTTTTCCAATTATTTTAAATAAAAAGTTTTACAAACATCAATTGCTAAGTTGTTGAGGAAGTAAGAATACCAAAAGAAATATCCATTTCAGTAATATAACATCAGAATAATATTTTATATATATTCAAATATATCTGGGGTGTTCAAAATATACAGCACAGTGAATACTTAACTTTTTAAAAATCGTCATGGTAAAATTTATAGGCCATTAATTAAACATTCCTCATTTTGAATGCACTTGTCCCATTGGTCTTGCCACTTTCTGAAGCACTTTCTGGAAGCTCCTTCAGGTGAGAACTGTGATAAAAAGAAAAAACACTGTAAATGTTATCCACCAGAAAGAGGCTCATGCACAAACAGCGCGTCCTCGTCTGCCTCGTTCGCTGGATCCAGCACCGTGGAACTTTTGACTCTTCCCCAAAGTCAAAAGGACAATGAACGGAAAACAGTTCAGGAGAGTGAAGCAGCAACAATGATGTAACTGAAGACACTTACGCCGACTTTCAGAGCTGCTTCAGAAGGTGGCGAAAATGATAGAAGTACGGTGCAAGCAAAGGGGAATTTTTGGATGGATATTAATGGCAATGCTTCTTTGCTATAAAACTTGTTTTAATGGTAAACATTCACTATATTTGTCATTTATACTTCCTATTTTACAGCAAGGCAAAGAGGACAGTAAGTAGCTAGTCTTCAGAAATGTTTTCTGTGTTATATTCATTCGTTAGGAAGATTGTAATATGGAAGTAAAGATGGCGAAATTTTACAAAATGTTTTTTGGAAAATGAAAATTATTAGGTGACTTATCCATTTAGTGGAGTTGTTTAGTGCATGTTCTTTAAATTCTAGTATCAAAATTGTGGCTGCACCTTATTGGAGACTAGTAATTCCAACAAACTTTCATCTCCTTGATTCTACGACTTGTCACAGTGTATCACAACTTAGTAACCTGGAGCTATATAATAATATTTTTAGATATCACTGTAGAGAAGATATTGGTATCATTATTTTTTTGCCTTTGTTTTTGTTGTCATCAAAATTCTAGTCCCATGATTTTAAGCATGCCTATACATTTAACTGCACCAATTTTTTTCTTCCTACAAGTTATCTCTGGAATTGCATTAGGCTTGTCCTACAAGAAGAACACAGGTCACATTCAAATGAGAGTACAGTAAATCATTATAGAGTTTAAACCATAGGAGTGAATACAGATAGTCATTAAAATCTTCATAGGGAAAATAATGCAGCATAGACCAAAACAATTATGAATGAATTGCTCATTGTGGAGAAGCTGGCTGGGACTCAGCAGTGCAAGCATAGGAAATCTGACTTACTGTTTGCAAGTAAATATTGGCCATGTGACTTATTCCTGGATATGGAGCTAAGACTGAGTCACTTCCAAATCCTGAAAAGCATTTTAATCTCACTTTTTCTTCATGAGGACAAGAGATAAACACTCCCCTGTGAAAGATGCTTCCCTGAACCAAAAGAAGAGAAGCATTTTTCTCCCAGAGCTATAATCTAGAGAATTCTGTACATCTTGCTAAAATAGTTATCTTCCTTTGGCTTCCCATAGTTTAGCTAGCTGCCCAAAATTGCTCGTCTTTCTTCAACCTAATATGAAGCATTTACATTTCTCTACTGCTTCAGATATTCATTGCTTTCTGAGTGCTCCTGTGTGTGTCATGCAAAACTTACATTTTATATAAATTTATGTGCATAGTTAAATGTTTGCTTTTCTGTAGTTAAATTACCTTATGTCAGTTTAATTCTCCACATTAGCCTCCATCCCTAGAAGAGCAGATCTAAAGTCATTCTTCCTATAGTGCTTTGCCCTAAGGCAAACTCAGATCTTAGTGTCATGCCATGAATTCTTTACCATCATTAATTTAAATATTTCAATTCATCCTTGTCATTACTGTTACTAATTTAAGTATTTCAATTATTTCCTTATACCCAATTTCAGCTATCAAATACCTTTGCTTTTAGGCGTGTGATAGTGCCTCAATGCATGTTCAGAAAAGTAGCTTTTAATAATTTAGCCCTGGCTGGAAACATTCCAAATGTAGACGACCAGGTTCAGATTTTGTTCTCTGTATTCCCTTGTTTGTTTTAACTCGCAGTAGTCGGTTGTGTTTTTATTTGCATTAATCCATAGCTGTAAGCTTTACCTGGTGAGATGGTTTGGGTCCCATGGGTTCATCAAGTTAATGCCACCCTGTGAAACAAATCCTGGCCAGATGTCTGGTCTCATTATACTGCTTCCTCTCTATCCTGCCCAGCACACTGCAACACTCATTATGTGGTACAACCATTCACCACCTGTGCTGCAGTAAGGTATAAAATAGATTATTAAATGGTTCTCATGTTGGATACTTCTTCACATACAAAGAGAACTAGGCATGCAGTCATAATCAATTTTTTGGCTATTCAGTAAAGCTGGTTAAATGGAAGGAACTTTTTTTTCCTAAAAGCTAGGTTTCTAGCTAATTACTTGGGCTATTAAGGAAGTTGGAAGTGATAAGTTTAAAGCAGTGTTATAAAAAGCTTCAGTACAAAGTAACATTTTAAATTAACTCATCTCCTCATGGTTATTTTATATATGAATATTGATAGTAATTATCATAGAACTGCTTCATTTTGAAGGTGTTTAAGGAAACACTAAAATATTCACTGAGAATAGAATCAATTCTTCCTTAAAAGCTGCTAAGTTATGGACTAATATATCTTTAATGATGATTGTAATCTCTTAAATTAAATTTCTCAGATCGAGAATAGAATTAAATATCAGTATCTAAATTCTTGTTTGTTCACATCAAGTATACTACCATGCAGTGCTTTGAAAATTGCTTACTGGGTATTAAATATGTATACAGTAAATACAGTATCTCTATTGAACTTTATGACAGAATTGGTGTTACTTTATGTATTGTTTTATTCAATAATAAAAGCAAGACATTTGAATAATTTACCTTGCTAAATTATTTCATACATCCTCTTTGCAGCACGTTTTCAACTTTCTCCAAATTATATGGTAGCAAGAGTTGAAATTACAATTCAAGATTGTGTCTGCTAGCTACCCTTATGTCTTCTAACCTCTGTTCTTAAGAGTGGAGAACAGGAGAAACACAGAAGATTCTTTCCTGCCATTTGAGGATATTTGGAAGGCTCTGAGATATTGCTAAAGCCCAGTTCTATCCCTTCCCTGAAGACTCATAGCACATCGCTTTCTTTTTTGCTGTATGCATTTAACCATACAAGCCTTTCTGTTAACTGTTTCTAAGCCCTTTTCAGTTTCTTGGTCTTTGTAAACCCTACTTTTCCTGTATTTATTTCTTACTCATTTTTTATCTCAAATCTATTGCTATTTCTTATGCAGTCTTCCCTATGTATCTGATTATTTTGTGATATCATTTTTTTTGTTTATAGCAATACATTTGTTGAATGGATGAACTATTGGTTGAAAAAATGCATGTTATGGAAGCAGAGTAGAGTACTGAGAAAATAGTATGTTGTTAAGAGTTAGAGAGGAGGGCCGGGGATTTAGCTCAGTGGCTTAAGCGCCTGCCTGGCAAGCGTGAGGTCATGAGTTCGATCCCCGGTACAAAAAAAAAAGAGTAAATTTTTTTTGGGGGGGGGAAAGAGGAAAAATTACACTCTTCATCAAAAGAGGAAGGCTCGACTGTGGCGGTAGAACAAGAATGTCAAGGCACAGTCAACACAAAATCTTAAATATCCAGTAGTCTACTGTTAGCTGATAAGAATATTGAAACTCCTCTTCCTCCAATATATCATTTCAGAGTCTTGGATGTTGTGATAGATCATTGTGACATCAATTTGATGGATTAAGAAATGCCCAGTGGATTCGTGGAGCAGAGTTCTGAGCGTGTCTTCGGATGACTGACATGTAGGCTGCAAACTGAGCAAGAGAGACCCATTCTAGATGTGGGTGGCACTAACCAAAAAGCTTGTAGATGGGGAGGAATAGAAAGGAAAAACAGAAGAAAATCTTTCTTTTTACTTCTTCAGAGAAGCTCTGGTCTTTGGCATTTCCTTTGGACATTCGCCTCCAGTTCCTTCAAGTTCAGGAGCAGACTCTTCAGCTTTCCCATGCAGATTCTGGCTACCTGGACCCTCACCAGACTCCAGAAAGATCCAGGTTTTGACCTTTGATTCCATCTTCTGGCTCCACAGTACACAGACAGGCGCTGTGCATTCTTTCATACTGACTCTACAGGCTGCCATGTTACTTACTGTTTCATCTTCGCTAACATTCTTTAAAGAATCTATAAGTTTTTCTTATAGAAACCTTTTATACCTGAATGAAGGAAATTCCTGCAGTTCCACTGGTTTTGTTAAAGTATTACAAATTTTTACGTGGACTTTGCGTGAGTTTTTAAAATTAAATTTTAGCAGAACATCAGAAGTGTGCATGTTAACGGGAAGCTGTGATATTTAATTCATTTATATTATATAATGTTTCTATCAGTTTAAATAACTATTTTCCATATATTTATCATTTTAAGGTAAAATTTCAAAAGCTTTATTTTTAACTTTTTTAAATATACAGTAGTTAACTGTTAGGTATTACTTTTTAAATGTGGTGTGAAAAATAATTGAGTTAAGGATGGTATATCATGTATGTGTGACTTTTCTCCAGATTTATGAATCTATGGGAAATTTTTAATGTGAATTTGTTTCAAATTTATCATCTACTTAATGAATAAAATCATGTCTTTTTAAAAGATTAATTTATGCATTAATCTGAAAGATAGAAATATAGTAGAACTATTGTCCTTATTCTATTTCCTTTAAAATTGGTTCTTACTTCAAGTGTACAATCTATTGGAATTTTCTCCACTTTCTTTTTTTTCTGCATTGTAATCCTTTTCTTGATATGTACTTCATATACATATTCTTTAAAGCTATATATAGAAAAAGAGGGACAGAAAATTCATTATTGACATTTTTCAGAGTTTGAATGGACGTTCTATTAGCGCAAAAATAACAGTGACATTAGTTAACAAATCATTTAAAAACTGAGTTGCTTTCAAAATATGAGGGTTATATTCCTAATATTACATAGTAAAGTCAATAGCATGTTTTAAAGGAAAATGAATGCTAGTTACCTAAACTATATGGATCAGATATTCTGGGGTCAGCAACCAAACTCTCATGACTTTTCTTTCATCCTTGATTCTATATGAGTTTATGTTCTTATAGAACAGAACTGATTTTATTCCAGGAAGTAAACCCCAGACACCCCAGGTTTTATATGTTTTCAGCTATTCAGCCACTATGTTATCTTGGTGAAGCTCATAGACTCAGCTGTGGCACGTGATCATGAAGCTAGCGAGGATTCTAGATTCGAATGCTGGAATTAAAGCATGCTCTCTGTTTTCCTTTCTGGAAGAATATTACTAATGGAATGAGACTGAATATCACTGGGGCTATTTTATCATGTTAATGAGAATGAAGCCAATATATAGAGGAACACAAAGTCAATACACAAACAAAATAAAATAAAAGCTAAAACCTGAAATGTTCTATTCCTTTAGAGTTAATGTTATATGAGAAATGAAGTTTTTCATCTTAAGACCAAGACTGCTTCTTTTTAATTACTCACATGCACCCTAATTATAAAAAGTAGTGTTTGAAAATTTTAACATGATGAGAAAACTGAGACTTGGATACACAATGGACCATGCCAATCTCAGAGACAGATTGATGGTTGTAGAAGTACAATTTATCCTCATATCACCTCATTTTTATAATTGTTCTTCTATCCTTTTCCTTTTAGCCAGTGCCTTGTATTAAAGTTCATAACAACAGAGTATAAACACTGAATTCCAATGTTATGTTGTTCCACCAGGCTAAGGAACACAAACACCCTCAATCTGTTAAAGAAACTTGACTTCTGGTGTTTGGTCTCACAGTCTTAATTACACACTCATCACACCAGAATATATATTTTAAGTCAAAACAATTCAACTGGACTCCAATACACCATACTCAATCCTATTATTTATAAGATTAGTAGTGCAAAGAGTTGATTATGCCAACTAGTAATACCAATTAAATCACCATTACAGAGCTCAGATGAGATTTTTTGGGTATTTATTTCTAGAAGGATATATTGATAATGCTCTTCAACACTTTTAAGATCACCCAAATTAAAATATACCTTTACTTAGTTTGTTTGATTTATAATTGAAAAGAAGTATTAATTCCATTGAAGAGGTAACGTCCTTGAAATTCTCTTTGACTACAATGGTTAGTCATTGTAGTAATAAGTGGTACAAAATTTAGTGGCTAAAAAATTAAATCATTTAAAAAGCAAATGTTAAAATAAACTAAATATGACAAGAACAAAAAAATAAAAAATAAACAATGACTAGTAAAGTTGAAGCAAAAATAAAACAGACTGTCAAAAATAAAAAAGATGAAAGAAAATTTAAAAGCAACAAAAGAATATGTGCTACTGCTCATGAGTCTCCCCCCTGATTGTGTGGATCTAGTTATCTCGGCCTTACATGGGCCTCTCTCATACCTCTGTGGATGATATGCAATGATTATCTCAGATTTCTTTATCCTGCACTGTATCAGGATGCACTGGGTTTCTTCTGAATACAAAGAAAGAGTTCTGAGAAAGACGAGAAAATAGTAGGCTCCTTAAAGTGTAGATTCAGAACTGGCAGAGTGAGTACTGGATTTCAATGTGTTCTGGGTTGCAGTACATGTTCTGTTAATCTTTTAAGTGTGAAATCATTAGAGCTGTGTTAGTCCCCCTTTCTTAAGATGAGTAGGCAGCAAGCAATAAGATCTTGGTACCTCAAAACAATAATAAGCCATGCTATGAAAAAGAGGATCACATCTGAAAATTTAAATGCTGTACTTAGACTTTTCTCTAATATACTTTTAGGAAAGGACTAAACACTTTAGTAATTACCACTTTCTTGCCTTTAAAGATTCATGGTGGCGTAATGAGGAAAAAACAGTATGAATTAAATAAAAAGAACTGTTTAGTGAGAATTATGGCAGAAACCTCCTTACCAGACACTACCACATTTCAGTAGCACTTAATGGCTACCGTGTGTTACTCTCATGGAGAAGGAAACATGGTCAAACCCATAAGGAAAAACATTTCAGGAAGTCTTAATCAGTCTAAATACTTGTTTCTCAAACCATCTCTGAAGGACGCTCATGCTCACTATAAGAAAAAGACTGACCTGTAGGACTAGAAATGCTTCCTTTCCTCCAACTTCCAATCCTATAATTTAAGGTCTATTAATAGCACTTCATGTATATCCATGTAAAAAAATCAAGACATATTGAAAGGTAAACAGAAACAAAAAACAAAATGATTCAAACAGACAGAGTAATTGTCTCAATCACACATGTCAGGTAGGTAGGAATTACCAGACAAGAATTTTAAAGAACTATGTTGTTTATGTTAGGGACTCTAGTGGATAAAATAAACAGTATACAACTAGGATCTCTATGTGATTAAGAAGTTGGGATTCTCCAGAAAACAAAAAAAGAGATACTAGAGATAAAAAGATGGCAGAGATTAAGAATGCCTTGATCTGCTTGTTAATAGACTGGACACAGCTGAAGAAAGCATCTCTTTGCATAAAGATGTAAACCAGAATAAATTTTGAAAGCTGAAAAAAATTTAATTGATTAAAGAATGGTTTGTGAATTTTCCAGTGCTCAGAACCAAAGAGATTTAGAGCGTACCAACATAGGCAGCATTTATAGATGGAAGCTAGAAATCAGATACAGAAACAACTTGATTCATTACAGTGTGGTGTTTGCTGTGGTGAACATGGTCCGGTCAACTGGGTGTCCATATTTGGTTGAAGCTCTGCTATTGTGATGGGCTGAGATTCAGCTATTTGTTATGAAATATGTCTTATTTGGGCTTTCAAACTGTTTACATACTGAGGATGCAGTCCATTACAAAAGGACTCAAAGCACAGAGACATCCTCAGGCCAAAGTAAACTTGACAAAAGACAGAAAACAAAGATGGAAACAAACCTAAAATATGTAATAAATGTGGGACTGAATTTGGTTTACAAAGGGAACAAAACCTGAAAGAAAAACAAACAAAAACAACCAAGAACCACAGTGCATCTATAAAGGGTGTAATATATCCTTAATGTGAACACTGGAAATAGGTGGGAGAAGAAAAGAACAGAAGAAATACTTGAAATAATCATGCCCAAGTATTTCTCTTAAACCTATCTCAGACAATAGTGCGCAGATCCAGGGAAGTCAGAGGACACCAAAACAGAAAAATATCCCAAAGATAAAACAAAATAATCAAAAACTACAAGTTTGGACATCATCATTTTTAATTATGAAAAAAATCAGAGAGAACCAGTGCTAACAATGCGAACAAGAAATGCGAACAAGAAGCTTCGAAGTATTGCAAAAGGGAAGAACATAATGTAACCTCTAACAAAACCTCTAAAAAGTGTAACTTGTTTGTTAGCAGAGAAAATGCAGCTCCATAACGTGCTTGATTAAAACCAAAAAAGGCAAAAACAGGAACGAAGAGCAAGGTAAGCAAATAGATAAAGGTAACAAGCACTTTAGACATTAATTTTACAATATTAGTACTTGCTTTAACATTAATGATTTAAAGTCACTGATTAAAACACAGATTTTCAGAGTATCAGAAAATAAGACTCAACTCTAAAGTGTCTGTAAGAAACAGACATTAAATATAAAGACATAGAGATTAAAAGAAAGTAGTTGGAGAAACTCCTACCTTACTAACACTGTGAAAAATACACCAGGAGTAACTATTAATTTCAGACAGTAAGTTTCAAAACAACAAATGTTATTATGAATAAAGATGAGTATTATATAATGACATACTAATAAAATCTTCAAGAAGATGTTTAACCTTACTGTTTATGAATCCAATAAAAATTACCAAAGCAAATGAAACAAAGCAAAACTACCAGGAGAAGGAAGTGAATTCTCATTCCTAGTTGAAGACTTCAAAATCCGCTCCTCTTTAATAAGTGGGGTTGTGCAAACTGGTCATCTACAGATGACTGTTATGTAGACCTATCTCTCTCAACATGGGCTAAACTAAAATCAAGTTGGATCAAAGAATTGAATGGTAAAACAGAAACACTGTACTAGAAGACAAAAGAGGCAAAATTCTTAAAGCCAGAGGCAAGGACTTTCAAAAGAGATCTGAGTTGCACAAGAAATAGTATCAAGAACTAACAAATGAGATCATGTCAGGTTGAAAAGTTTCATACAGCAAAGGAGTGAAAAGACAAGTCTACAGGAATGCCTGCATCTTAAAATCTAAACAAAGGAATCTTTAATTTTCACAGAAAAAAGAAGAGGAACAGGAAAATGTGCAAATTTATATATATCCACATGAGAATCAATCAAATAAAAAAACATAGACTTCGATTTTTAAAATAAGTAAAGTTGATTTAATAATTATACATAAAATATGAATTTAAACATTCAGAAAATTTAAGCTTAAACAACGCTTCAGGGAAAACTTTTAGTATCATATATATGTAAAGAAAAGAATAAAAATCAACAATCTAAGGATGTGTCTCAATGAGTTAAGTGGAAAAAAAGTCCTAAAAAATGTAGAAGAGGATAAATCTGAAACAGAACCACATCCGCATGAGAAAACAGTAATAAACTATATAACTTCCTGGTAGACCTATCAAGGATATTATTTTATCTATAAGAAGATTAACTTTTGTTTATGACTTGAAAGTCTTCTGGAGCCAAATTATGCACAATCCAATTTAGGTGTTGCTTTCATCCTGTGACAGATAATCTAATTCAGGCTCAACATTCATTCCTGGGTCAGGGCCCTCAGCAGAAGCCTACAGTTTTTACACAGTGGCTGTAACTTCCAGGCTCCTAAGCTATTCTTTCAGTCTAAGATACAGCTAAAAACAAAACTAAAAACAACTAAATGTTTATCATCTTCTCTGCCTATGATTTTATTTTCAGAACCAGCAGCTGCTCAGGGGAAACAATAGACACAAAGTTGAGTTATCCTCTTTTATCTTTTCTTCTAGGTCCAATATACAGTGTATACCTTCCTGTTTTGGCAATGTCCTGAGGCTTTCATGTATTTCTTAAAAATTTTTTTCAGTTTACTGTTGTCCACAAGGCTTTTGATTTTAAACAACCAAGCCTGTTATTGCTGGATGTGAGATTCCAAAAAGTAACTTTGGGGTCACATTAAATAAAAACAAAACTGTAATCCATGGAATCTGCAGAGGAATTAAGAAATCTTCAAGGATCTTTCCAAATGGAACAATTGAATTTCCTTGTTTTGCCTGTCATAGCTGCTTCGTATGGAGCCCCGATGGAATGGACTTTGCTGTCTTCCACTGCCTAGCCTGCTTCTGTCTCTGTACTTTATAATTTCCATGCCTTTCTCCATTTGTCTGAAATTATCCTGGTGTCTGTCCTGGTTCTTTTGTAACCTGGTACCAGTCTTTCTGCACCATTCTTCTGAAACTGACAACAGAGTCCTAGCAGAGTCCTGAGAATGTATTTCTATCATTGCTTGGCAGAAGGTGAACTGTCATTGTGCTGATGGGGCACAAAGATAGACATTTAACATCACATTCTGGCCCCTTTTATTTAGAGGGTGCATTGCTCAGTTTCATCTTTATATGGGCTGAATAGAGGTAAATGACAGGATGATGTGGAGGATCCAGACTGGCTACATGTTAAGACGAGGTTTTCTGGCAGTTCCTCAGCATTCTGTGGAGTTATTGATTTCAGTTTTGGAACTTAAATGAAATTTCCAAACAGGCAAAATTCTTTACATTTGATGTATTAAATGTAGTTAAATTGGGTTTAAAATATGTGATGAATTCATTGAGTCTTCAGAAAATAATGCAAACCCCCAAAAATAACGATGGAAAAATCCTTTTTACATATACTTTATAGTAAATGTAGTCATAAAAATTAGTAACTAAATACTTATGATACAGTCCTGATCCTATTTGCCTGTCAGTTCCTTTGTACTAGGCAGAGTGTCTCCCCAGCATGTGGTTTATGCTGTGATTCTTTATTTATACTTAGCCCTCAAAAATCTCAAAACGCTAAATGTCTTGCATTATATTTAAAAACAAATATGATTGTTCTAAAATTGGCTCATCAGAAGGATCATATTATTTATTTAGTATTCTGTTGTACTTTTCTCCCCCATGTCCCAAACAGATTCTGATTAACCAATCACTCTTCTGTAATTACCTCTGAAATATTTAATCATTTTAAATAAGTGTCTGAAGAACCAGAGGCATAGAGGTGTTTGAGCAAGTTTCAGTCCTAGAAGCTATAGTACAGGCAGGTGTTACTGTTTATACCTAGATGTGCCCCCTAAAGCCTCATGTTCGCATAGTGGAGCTTTTGAAAGGAGATAGGATCATGCGGGTGATACTTTATCAGTAGATTTGCTCACTCATGAGTTTTTACCCAAATGTGATTGGAGAGGTGAAACCTGGTTGGAGGAGGTGGGTCCCTGGGGCCTTTTCCTGGAAGGGTCTCTCTCACTTCTTCCTCCTTTGATCTTTATCCACTTCCCTCTACCATATCATGAGCTCTTGCTCTTCTGCCATGCCCCTCTTCCAGGCTGACCTACTTTGGAGCTGGCTGACTGTAGACTGGAACCTCTATGAACTCTGAGCCAAACTAACCTTTCCCCCTTAGATTTGTGAGTGTTGTGTATTGTGTCTCAGCAAAAAGTAACTAAGACACCAGGATCTCTTTACCTTCTGCTCTCTCGGCTCCTAAGCCTTAGTACTATAGTTCTGGCACCAGTCTTAGTGCTTATGTGCTGCTTTGATCTCTACTACTATACAGAACTCTCACTCCCACACTTACTGTAGTTAGGCATCCTTTAATCTGACCACTTATTTCTCACCTTATAAGAAAATACAAAATATCAAGGAAAACTTTGTTGACACTGTGTATATATGTGTATTTATATACATGTGTGCTTACATACAGATGTATTTTTTGACTTCCATAATTGAGTAATTTGAACTTAGAATTAAAGCATGGTCATCGTAAGCTTCTGCTGACCAAATACATATTCAATCATTAATAAATATTATTCACATGAAAAGGAAATACACACATCTTCATTATCCCCACCAAGAGAGTAATTTATTAGAGATGAAAATTAAAGGCATAAAATTGTAAAAATGTAAAGATAGAAATTATTTTAAAGAAATTTCCTCTTTCATTTGTAAGAAAATTCAGAAACAAAGAATATAAGGAATTATATACAAATTTAAATTACAACATAATTAAATGTCATACTTTATTTCATAACATATTTGGTGTAATATATGTTACAAATGGTCATTCTGAGAACTGTTTTGGAATGCACTGTGACAAGAATAGTTCAATGGTGAATGGAGATAAAGAATGTTAAAAAATAAGAGCATGATTAAATGTAGAAATAATTTTTGAAATGTAAAAATCTAAACACAAATTGTTCATGTATTAGAAACTATATTTATGTACATGCACAATGATTAACTTTAAACATTTTCTGGTATCCCATAATAATTCTATGGGATAAAGATTTCCCCAAAATACTTAGTACTTTTTATTAGAGTTTTTAGATAAAATATTTCAGTCTAAGTTTCCTGAATAAATTTGTAATCTATAACATTGTTTTTTTCATGTTATTGATATCTAATCTCAAGGGCTCACAGAAAAAGCAACAAAGTCATCATATTACAATAAGACCTGCATACTCATGACTTACTGTAGTGTGATTCACCATGGCTAAGCTATGGAAATAGCCCAGGTATCTGTCAACAAATGAATGAATAAATAAAATAATATATAAACAATGGAATATTATTCATCCATTAAAATTCAAAATTATGTCATTTTTAGGAAAATGGATGAGACGGGAGATCATTATGGTAAGCATAATAAGCCAGACTCAGGAAATCAAATGTCACATATTTTCTTTTATGGGAAATTGAAAAAGAAAGAAAGAAGAAATGAAAAAAAGGGAAATAAAATGAAAGTATAAGAGAATCTTACAGTGAAGAGAAGGGGAAAGGGAAAAAAATACAGGAAATGGAAATCATCAGCGTATGTTATACGCATGCATGAATCTCTCTAAATAAAATCCACTATTCTGTATAATTAATAAGTACCAATCCAAATATAAACACAAAATATAAACATAAACTAGAAGACCAAATGCTGTGCTCTCTTGCACTGTCTGTGTCTTAGAGTGATCTAAGTGAAGGTATGGGACCAGATAAGTATAATCAATGACTGTTCAAAGATTTAACAATGAAAAAGAGATGTCTTTTAAGCATCATTTAAGGTTCTGCAGGCAACATTTAGAGCCAAAGCTCAGTCAAACAAGACTAGATATGTCAAGAAGACTAAAAGAGCCATGGGTCTGACATACAGAGTAAAGGATTACACAGAGCTTTGTGAACCAGCGGGGAATCGTGTCTACTAATCCATAGTGAACTGGAGATACAGCAGACTGCTGAAGAAATTCTGCATATGAAAGAAGTAAGATGTTGGGACTTAGCCTCTTATATCCACACCTTCATGCCACATTAAGAATGAATGTTTTGAAAGCCTCATGGCTTATCTAAGCCAACTTTTAGTGATAAAAATTGAATGAATTTCATAAATTGATAAATATAGTTAAAATAAAGAATATGTTGTCACAAATGAAAGCAAATATGTTTCTAAAATATTTACATAGACACTTGCCTTGTACGGTTATGGAATCTTACAACAGAGTCTTTCTTTTTTCAATGTGTAGGAGAAATATTTCTTTCAAATTTGAATAAGATGGATCAGAAAAGACAGTATTTTCCTCTTATGTTGACAGCTAGATTGAGATGACTTTGATGTGGCATTTTGTGGCTTTTCAAAATGCAGTCAGACAAACAGACACTTTCAAATGTTTTATAAAAAGCTCAATCTATCACAGTTGAAAATTCTATATAAGAAAATAAAACACAAACCTGATGCTGAAAAACCCACACCCTGATTTAGTGGTCGTGACAGCACTTAGACCCTTTTACCACTGGCATTTTATCTCAGCTTTCCTCAATTGGGTATATTATGCTAGCTACGTGTTGTTCACTGATGATGAAAACTGTAAGTTTTGGGGTCTCTTAAACCTTACAGGATAAATCTAATATTTATTGTCTTTAAAAAATGCCTAAAACCAGTAGGAAAAAGCCATATGGTACTCCAAACCACAAGGGAAATTACACTTCTTTTTATAAAGCATTCCCTCTAGGAAAAATGGTAACCCTTCTGTTTATCATTATGTTTTATGAGGTAACTTCAATGAAATCTTGGAAGTATTATCACATGAACAGCAAAGGATAAGATCTCTTTTGCCAGGGCCCTCAAAGGAAAGGAAATTTGGGACATGGCACAATTGGACCTTATTTTCCACCCTGCAAATGAGGTTTAAGATGTGGTATGGGTGAGTGACAGAGGTTTTCTCACCATCAAAAAAGATGGTCAACACTTTCAAAACTTTTATGCAGGATATAAGGGTATATTTTACATGTCCAATTAAGGAATTAAATTGAACTTTAATACAGTTGATGTTAATATTTGACATGGACAGAGTTCGTCTGGCTTGACTAAAGTGTTCCAATGTGTGAAGGAAGTGCCTGGAAATGAGCACACAGAACTTGCTAGAAAAAGTGTATGTAGCGAAGGTTTTTGAAAGAAAACTGATGAAGTCATAGCAAAAATATTTTCCATCAGATGAAAACTACTAGTTCCATCTATTTATTTCCTGTGGAATACAGAACATCAAAGAAAATCTTTTTTTAGTAGAGCATTCTTGTTAAAATATAACAAAGACATTTCTGCCTAATAATTCTATTCCTGCTTCTTTCCATGTGGTCTTTAATTTATCAACTGTGTGCTGCCTGAAAGACACTACCATAATTATAGTAAGAGCAGTCAACATTCACATACACTTTCTGTGCTATGTAGAGATAGATTGTCCATACCAGTGTCTAGGTATGGGAAAGCTATGAGGGATTTGTTCACATTTTACAGCTGAGAAAAATGGAATTTAGCAAGGTCTTGGAAGCAATTTTAAGTTTTGTCATGTGTGCTAGTCAGCAGTTTGTCACTACATCAAATACATGAGTGTCAGCTTACAAAGAGGAAAGATTTACATTGGCTCAAAAGTTTGGGAGGTTTCAATACACATTTGGTTGGCCGCCTTGCTTTTAGGACTGTGGCAGGATAGCACCTCATGGAAGGAAGCGTGTGGCACAGCACTGTTGGTAGAGAATAAGGAGAGGTTGGGGACTCGACAGTTCTTTGAAAGACACATACCTAGTGGCCTCAAGACCTTCCACTAAGTGCCACCTCTTCCCAATAGTAACACAGGTTGGGGACCCAATTTTAACATACGAACCCTTGGATTATCTTCTATATGTACACTGAAGCCTTTTAAGACCAATTTGAGAATCCAGGGTGTCTTATTTTATAGCTCAAATATTGATGACTTCCCCACCCAGATATAATCTCAATAAATATCTCAAGTAAATAGTCACTGAAAATATGAGATATTGATGTATAGAAAATTCATAAGGAAAATGGAGAAAAGTGTTATTGAACCCCTAATAGAGAAATGTAATATGCTTCTAGAAGTCAAAGGTCATTTTCTTAGCTCTTTAAAATGATATTATGTAATTCACTACATAAATATAAAATGATTTATTTCTACTATGTCCAAAGCCATGCTAAAATATACATTAATGTGTGTCTTTTAAGAATGTTTTACCTTGAGCAGATCCTGTTAAAATAGAAAGTTCGAATGGCTGAAGAATACTTAGTTTTCTCACTCTTAAGCAAATTAAGCTGTTGATTTTTATATTATATTGTATTACACATAGATAAATTACGTTTGTTCAACCATCACTTATGCAGTCAATTTAAAATAGTAAGTAAAATAATTTCCTCATTTGCATGATTATAAATTTAATGAAAACATTAAATTACAAGAATGTTACATAGATGTAATGACTTCATTAGAGAAGAAACAAAGTATAATCAGTGCTATATTAGTTAACACTCCATAAGAAGTTTCACAAAAGTTCAGTTTTTTAAACAAGAAAATATTTTGTCTCTAAATTATTTCTAAGTTCTCATTTTCATTAAAATAAATTTTAAATTGATGAGCTAGGAGAGTCTCTAATTCAAGACATATTAGTAGATGATTAACAAAAACTCCTTTATTGACTTTTAAATTTCTTTTTCCTTGGAACTGAGTTTGTGTAGATTAAAACAAACAGCATGGAAAGGGGTAATTTTATTTAGGAAGACTTTGTTTATTGATAATTTATGTTTAAAAAGTTACACCTTGTTTCTGTTTTAAAAGAATTTTTCTATGTTCTATATAATATTCAGAAGGAAAACTGATGATGCATAATGATTATTATAAATTTATTTTTAAAGATTATTTGGGAGAATACCCTAATTAAATTTGACAATAATTTAAAATGGACTTCTTTTACAAATTGGTAGTTGCTTTGGCATTAAAAATCCCTGTATGGAGTTTAATGTTCAGATTAAGATTTTTTTGGTGGAAGTAGAATTATTTAAAAATAATGAATTTTATTTTCACATCCTAACGCTATTTAGACATAATTGTATAAGGCCAAATAGATACACATCTCATTAATACTGCTTAATAAACGAAATCCACTTTGCAACAGTTGGTGTTTTAGAACCTTAGATACAGAAAATACAAATTGGAATATGACTTTCAGAATAAACAGTAGGTTCATTTCCTGAAAGTTTTGGGTATCCTAACAAGTCACTGGCAAAGTAGTGCTTGAATCTGTATCCATACTTAAGAACCTCTCTAAAGAATTGAATTATTGCCTTTCAAATATTTCACCCTAAAATTAACTTGTTATTAGGGGAATGTTTGCTTCTGAAAGGGGGAAAATTTTATGAGTAGAAGAAAGAAAAACAGCTCCAACTATCTTTTCCTTGCAATTTAAAGCTGGAAAAAAGGACTCAAAGATAATTTTAGATGCAGAGTAAAGTTGTATTAGGTTCTTTTATCAATTGATGAAAACTTTCATTGCATGTTTCCAATTTACTCTTTGCTTTCAAAATTGTAGGGTTTGTCAATATATTTGAGTTCCCACTGCACAGATTCCGAACCTAGATTTCCATTTTCAGAACCATGCTCTACAATTCACTGTGAAAAAGTTACCTAAAAAAAAGTCTATATTCATTTCCATAAAAAATAAGAATAAGTCTAATAACAATAGTAATTATTTCATATCACAGTGACTATTAATTTAGCCAAATGCATATAGCACTTAGAATACTAGCTAGTGTGTTGAATATATATTCTAATAGATTTTTCTATTCATTTTTAACATATAAAGAATATACTTGATTTTTTCACAGTTATTGTAAAATTATAAGACTTAATACCAGAATAAAATATTTCCAGCAAATGATAACAATGGCAGCTACAAACACGGCCCAAGTATATATCGTTTTAATTGCCAGTTGCTTTTATAGATATTATACACACCCTTTTTTCCTCCTTAAACTTTACATCTACCCTGAAATATAGTTACCATTGCTGTTGATGTAGCAGAAATACAATTCAAATACACCAAGTTTGTGATTCCACACCATTAAGGAATGAAGTCACAAACCAAAGGGAGAAGTTAGGAGAGTTTTATTGGCAATAAGGAGAACAGCTCTTGGACTTCCAGGAAAGGTTTCCAATGGGGTGGCCACCAGGGCACTTTGCAGTGGTAATTATACAACAAAATCACAAGTGGGTATAATTTGGGTCAGACTATAATCAATTTGCAGGGTTACAAATATAGCCACTTAGATAATATCTGTCCAACAGGATAACATGTCATGTAGATAGGATACGTGGAAATAATAGAAGTATTTTTAGGAAGTGAGGGGTGTATGAGCCTGGATTTTCTGGTCAACCACTTTTGTGTCCGATACCTGTCTGGGCTCACTGGATCAGGCAGCATTAACTGCAGTATAATCTCAAATTGGTGTTTATCTCAAGGAAGGCATGCCGATGTGGTGTGGCCATTACACCTCCATTTTGTGCCTCCACCACAATCTAAAGTCTTCATTTTTCTGTGCTGACTTTTTGAGCACAAAATGTGCTCAAAGTGCTGTCTGACTGTGTATTACTTTTTGTCTAACTCGTATGCCTGTAATACCATTTTACAGGGATATCAAATTAATCGTGCTTAATAACATCCAGGTGATCACGGTTAGGAGGTGGTAAACTCAAACCTGGATTTAAAAATTTCTGTTTGCAAAGTTCATGCTTATCACTTAGATAAGCATTCTCAGACTGCCATTGCTGTCATACTTCTTGACATTTTGTTATCAGGAAAATGGAGTTGGTACCAAGTATGTAAGAGAGGGAACAGAATCCCAGGAGTGGTCACTAGCATGGGAGGATAGATCAACGGGAACGACAGCAATCAGGTCTGCCTCAACTGATTTCATTGCTCAATTAATCTTTTTCTTACAGTTGGCTAATAATCATATTTTAAAAAGATTTTTCATGAGAAAGTGACCTGCCATTACTTAAGTAGATATTAAAATTGTGACCATACACTAAAAGGTAAAGAAAAAAGATAGCAATAAATTTTAGCTTTGCAGTTAAATACTTCCATTTTCGAACCTATTTTCTGTTGCCTATCTTGGGTTATCCTATCCTGGGCAATTAATTTAGTATTTTCCCCATTTCTTGTTATCTTCAAAAAGGTTAACTGAAAACACTATAGACATTTATAATGTCAAACTGATATTTTTTACCGAATGTAACTAAAGGATTGGCATAAAATTGAGAAAAGAATAACTATACAATCTATAATTCAAGCTTATTTATAGTTGTGTGCAAGTAGTCTTTTATCACTGTGTAGAAACACTGCTTGAAATACATGCGATATTGTTTCTCTCAACACAGAAATGCTATAAATTTCAGATTTGCTACTTTAGGGTATACTGGTGTTTTAAAACAAGAGAGATTTTTCTCTTCAGGTTTTGAATAATATATTTATATAATATTTAATGTATTTTTTAGTTTGGTATATTGTCTTGAATTCTTATATTTTAATATTATATAAATATTTATATTTACAGCCATAATAATATTAGCTCATACTTGGTTTTAGTGGGTTTGTACATTTTATATTTTACACATATTGAACAAATTTAAGAAAGCAGTTTTAATCAGGAGATTAAGCAGAAAATAAAAATGGAAGCAAATTTCTTACAAGAATGGAATGTTAATCATGATCTAAAAACCTTGGTTTATTAATACTTCTTTAAAGTACAAAATATTTTTGCCTTTAATCAACTGAGACTTTGAAAGCCACAGGAAATGTTACCTTATAAATGTCACTTTATAAAGCACTCACACATAGGTTGGAAGTTGAGTGCTCTAGCTCCCTTGGAATCAGTCAGATGAAACCATTATGCCTCCCTGGAAATAGAACTCCTACTATGTGGGATAAATCCTGACCCAGCATAGCGTGAAACAGAATAGACTACAGCGTAAATGTGGGGTAGGTTTGCTACCCACAAAGAAAACTAGCAATACGTGATTACAATGGAAATTTAAATTCCAACTACTTGAAAACATTCAAGTTCATCGATAGTTAATGTTTGGTGTCCTTTTAAAAAAAATCTTCCAGCAAAAGAAATTTGTTTAGGTTTTTTACTACACTATTCCAAGATAGTGTTTTTCCAATGACTGACTGTGAATAATCTGCACAAATAAACAAGCCCGCAGAACTTCTGTAGCCTCAGAGTACAAGAAGTCTGCTATGCTCTTTGCCACATTTATAAATATTGTTCTTTTTTGCCTCCACCCCTTATTGCCACTCTCAACAAGCTAACAGAACAGCACAGTGAAGTTGCTTCTATATAATGATATGAAATTTGAGAATTTTGGATAACTAATCTGTATGACTTTTCTCAAGGGATTCTTCAGCATTTAAATTTTGTAAACATGGGTAACCACAAAATAAAGTTAAAATTTTTGTGGTGTCTGCATGAAAACATATAAGATCATCATGGAACCAATATCCAGGGATGATTGGACAGAACATTCTAGTGATTAACTACATTCATTGTCTATAATGTCATGGGCTGTGAGTACACAGTGAGGTTGAAAAATCCTTGAATGTTCATTATTTGGCTTTTTAAATGTATCATTTCACACTTACTTCATGATTTTACACCACTGACTTTAGTAAAATGTTATAAGGTTCCCTAAATAGTTCTCTATTCACATCTGTACTCCCCTTCTAGAATGATAAAGCTGTGTCTGTGAGCCTAATTCAAATACAATATAAACTTGTGCTGCCCTCTCTGATTTCTCTAGGGAGAATGAATTACATTCTACTGTAGGCCTATTGCAGTATATTACAACACATTTCGGAGCTTTATTTCCATTAGAAATGGAGGTGAATTTCTGTGAGGTAGAAATATATTTTCAGTCTATATGTCCATCAACAGATGAATAGAAAATGTTGTATTTACATAGAATGGAGTACTACTCTACCACAAAGGAAGATAAAGTAAGTCATTTGTCTGCAAATGGATGCACTTTGAGGACATAATATTAAGTGAAATAATCCAGACACAAAATTTAAGTAACTCATGATTTCTTTTAGAAGAGAAACCCAAATCATAAAGAGTATAATAAAAGATAAATAATAGGAAGTAGGATGATAGATCTCTGAAATGGGAAGAGATCAAGAGATGGAAGGTGAGGAAGGGATGGGAAGGAAAGGGTGAAAAAGAAATTAAGATTTGCTATATACATGTATTGAATCCACCGAAGAATCCATAATATAACCATTATGTATTGCAAACATGTACTACTAAAATAAGTACACAAATAAAATAGAATGACAAAAAACATATTTAGAATACTTTATTCTCATAGTAAAACTAGTTAAATATACCATGTATTTCTTATAAGTATATCTGGAATTGCTGTGATAGCAAGATAGAGCAATGAATATTATGAGGAATGGAGAGGGTCGTTATACTCTGATAATGGGGTCAAGTCACAGATATAAAGGTCTTGCATGTGTATGTTTACAAAAATAAGGATTCAAAATTCACAAAGTGAAAGCTTACATGAATAAAAGGGGAAATGGATAAAAGGACAATCACAGTTGTGGACTTCAACATACCTCTCTGAAAAATCACTAAGAATGAGCAGATAGAAAATAAAAATGTTCATCTAATTAACCTTATCTAATTAACGTTGATATACACAGTTTGTTTCAGCTAAGAAAAGCAAAACATGTATTGAGGGGCACATGAGCTATTTATCAGCTGGATAATAACCTATGCTATAAAAATAAGCCTGATATATTTAAAAAAATTGAAGTCATATAAATGTTTGCTGTAATCACATGGAAGATAGTTGGAAAATGACCAAATATTTGGAAACTGAACAACACATTTCTAATTAACCCATAAGTAAAAAAGGAAGTCAAAGTAGATTTTAAAAATATTTTGAATTAACTAAAAATGAAAACAGAATATATAAAAGTAATTCTAGTCCAAAGTAATAATTAAAGAAAAACTTATTGAATTGAGAAAAGATGGCAATAATGAAAAAATTAATTAAAAAATCTTGTTCATTATAAGTATCAGTTAGCATGAGCTAGAATATAGCTATAAATGTGCCATCTGAACAGTCTAGAAGAAACACAGAATACAATTTCTGCCACCTTGAATTAAGCAAATATTTCTTTAATAAAATATAGGCCATTAACATTATAAATTTCTGCTGTTTGAAAAAGAATGCTATGAAAATATATGTCATAGATGGAGAAAACTTTCCGAATTATAAAGTGATAAATCCCTTATTTCCTCCATATAAAGAAGAATGCTCAAATCTCAATGAAAAAAAAGCATTTCTATTTTAAAATGAGGGAACTTTGAACAGACACTTCATCAAAGATATAAGGGTGGCAAATAAACCTGTAGAAGAAAAGTAGGATTCTCTCTTTTGTTAATCATCATTGAAATGCAAATTACAACTATAGTGTGATGCTTCTGTATGGCCACTAGATTGACTGAAACTAAAATTAAGGCAAACTGACAAAAAATTGAAAATACTAAACTCTGACAAATGTAAAGAGCAAGTGAGACCACTGTAATAGGTTGACATTGACAATGCGAATCTCTACAGTCACTTTGCAAAAGCACTGGACAGTTTCTTATAAAGCTGAACATAAAAAAGCCCTATAATTTGTAATCCCATTTCTAGGTATTTAGTCAAGAGAAATGAACACATACATCTGCACTAAGCCTGTATCAGAAAGTTCATACAAGCTTTTGTTTATAATTGCCTCAAAGATCAAATAATTGCAATGTTTATCAATTAGCAAATAAATAAAACTTTGTGATCTACTCATACAATGGAATTCTACCCAGGAAACACAGATATGGAAACCTTGATGATTTTCAAAA
Source organism: Dolichotis patagonum (assembly GCA_004027295.1). NCBI lineage: Eukaryota > Metazoa > Chordata > Mammalia > Rodentia > Caviidae > Dolichotis > Dolichotis patagonum. The sequence goes on along the minus strand of PVJX010011075.1, from coordinate 11,848 downwards.
GTTGTATTCTAAGTGAGAAGAGTTGGATTGTATCATACTGTATAATTCCACTTACAGGAAAAATCCAGAAGAGGGACATGTAGACATTTTACAGACCAGTTTAGCTGTTGCTGGGGCCCTCAGTGGGAAGAGTGACTGAATAAAAGGGGATATGATACAACTTTTTGTAATTATGGAATTGTTTTGCAATTTGGTAATTTCAAGAATTTTGTATATAAAGATTTATAGATTTGTCAAAATTCAAAAGTTTGAATTTTGAAATATATATTTTTCTTGAATACACACGGCAAGTGTTCAGTTTCAGTTAATAGTGTTTAATATTGGAAAACTATAATTATTTTGTGTGTCTATTGTAAGCCTACAAGGTCTTCTAACTACTTTTTCACTAAGATGAATATAAAGCAGCACAATACCATATACACACACAGAGCAATGTGCTCTTTGCATTTTTGTCTGAATTTGACAATATTAAATGCAATCTAATTCATCAATGATTGGTCAGTTTTTAACATGTGATGACATTTTGTCAATTGATAAGACTGTAGGAAAGCATTTTCATGACTAAATTGACATTATACCTGAATGAATCTTGTGTCAATGGCAGTCATTCTTTGCCTTTCAAATAGCAAGTTTTATTTGGAAGTCATACAAAGCACATTATCATAAAGGTCATTGGTTTTAAAATCCTCTGCCCTTTTGTGGTCTTTTCACTTTTAAATGGAAAATGAAAAACAATTTGTCACATTTAGAGTCTTATTTATTTAGAATGTTTTAGTTAGTTGGTTTACAGTTATAAATATTTTAAAGTTGTTAAAAAAATAAATGCCCCTCCCCCCCAAAACATGATTCTACTATTCAGGACTGATCATTAGCTAAAAACATTTACTTTGAGTATATCCACATACTAATTTCCAAATAAAATAAAAATTAATACAATCAGTTTACTATTTTAAGAAATATAGCTTAAACTTCTCAAATCTCTAGCTTTAACAAATAACATAGGCTTGATTTGAAGTCTTAACACATAACCCATAAAATTAGTATCACACAGAATAGAAAATGAAACCTGTGTAATTGATTTTACATAATACTACATTTTTGTACCAAAAAAATATTGAAATTTCAATTCTATGCACTGTTCCTACCTTGAATTTGATTCATTTGTGCATAAAGTTACTTTGATTGAAATTCCCAATAATCTCATTTTTATTAATGTTGTCTGAGGTTGATTTTGTTCAATTTTGTTGAAGAATAGGGAGCAAATCCAAAGCAATGTAGGAAGACAGCACTTAAAGTAAACCTTTTCAAAAGTTGTATTCTAAGTGAGGAAAGTTGGATTGTATCATACTGTATAATTCCACTTACAGGAAAAGTGCGGAAGAGGGACATACTGTTGAGCTTTGCAATGAAAACTATGACTCCATAAAGCTCAGGGGACAAGAACACTTACATGTAGATGAGAGTGAGATGCTGAAAAAATTTCTTGGGCATGAGATTTATTACTTACACATTTTATTAAAGCGTTATCTGAAAACAAAATCATCAAGAAAAGGTCAGAACTCAACTAGAAAATGTGTCCTAGAACAATCTCACGTGTATATTTGCACAGGACTAGGTGTTTCATAGCTCATTTCATCTTTAAGAGCGCAGAATTTATTTGACCACAGAAAACCTGACACTAAAAACCTGCCACTTATTAGCTGTACAAAATTATAACAAATCATTTTTTTGCTCTAGCATGATGTTTCTTAATCTGTGTGTGACTCCATTTCCACAGCAATTATGATTGGGACAGTGGTCTAGCTTATTTTCAAATTCTTTCCCCAGTTTTTGGAGAACCTGAGGATATTTCTAATGTGTTTATGAAGGGAATCTGTATATTCCATACCTTTTAGTCTTTTCATTAAGTACCATCAGTGCAAATGACATGACCTTGGAAAGGGCCCTGCTGGTGCCCTCTGGAGGACTACTTATTCCTGTCTTCTTTTGTTCCTTGGTAACTTTTAAAAGAGCCATCAGTTGACTTGATGCCTGGGAGATATAAGTCACCCAGAATGCCAATTAAAGTATACTCTGCATTTAACAGAGACACTGTTGAGAACCTTACTAGGTGTAAAACCAGAACAAGGGTTCATACTGTATAGGATTATATTATGATTAAGGAGAAAATCTACAGGATTGTATGAGGATTAATGGGAAAATCTATGATAGATATTTATGTATTATTTCTGATTCATTATTTAATGGTGTAAATGATACACAAATTTGTGGTAGTTAGTTTATTTTTTGGTAGTTGCCTTTAGATACTACCAAGTATTTGAGAATCCTAACACTCAAACTTAATATTTTCACAAATTTAAATCAAGATTAAGAAATGTAAGCTGTGACATAGTTTTGAATTTCTTTTTTTAAAATTTTATTTAAAAACAAACAAAACAAAATAGAAAAAAGGGTAGCAACAATACAAAATTCCAAGGAAAAAAAAAGAAAAGAACAAAAAACACTAAGAAATCATTACTTGACAACTTACATAGTATCACCTTGGAAATAGTTGTTCAAGTTACAAAGTTAAAACATATGAAGTACACATTCAAGCAATGAGACTGTTAACAGTTCTGCTCCATGATATAACAAAAACAGTAATGTGGTCATTCATCTTACACACTTAAACATACATGCAATTATATTCTTTAGAGCACTTTCTTTTCCTTTCTTTTTTACAGTAGCAATTACATATTTGGGGTTTTATAACTTCTACAGTTCTTATTACTTTTTGCACTAGAGATACAATGGGATATTTATAAATATGATTCTTATTTATTTCACTAATGAGGATAGTTTCAAGTTGTCTCCATTTACCTATGAAGGCCTCAAGATCATCCTTCTTCATAGCTGAGTAATACTTCATTGTATAAAAATACCACATCTTTTTCATCCACTCTGCAATTGATGGGCATCTTGGTTGTTTCCAAGATTTAGCTATTACAAATTGTGCTGTATGAACATGGGTGCACATATATCACTGTGATATGATCTTTTCAGTTTTTCTGGGAAAATACTTAGGAGGGGAATAGCTGGGTTGGATGGAGCTTCCACTTCTAGTCTTCTGAGAATTCTCCATACCGATTTCCATAGTGGCTGCACCAGTCTGCACTCCCACCAACAGTGGAGCAATGTTCCTTTTTCCCTACAGCCTCACCAACATTTGTTATCAGTTGATTTCTTGATGGCAGCTATTCTTTCAGGAGTGAGATGAAATCTTAACATTTTAATTTGCATTTCTTGAATGACCAGTGATGGTGAACATTTCTTCATGTATTTGTTTGCCACTTGTACATCTTTATCTGATATCTTTATCTGAGTGTTCATCTCAGCTGCCCATTTTTTGAGAGGGTATTTGAATTTGGGGGGTTTGATGTTTTTCAGTTCTTTATATGTTCTTGATATAAGTCCTTTGTCTGAGGGGTTGCTAGCTAAAATTCTTTCCCATTCTGTGGGTTTCCTTTTGTTACATAGTTTTGATTGAATATTGGAAGAAATATTAATGTCTGTTAAAGGGAAAATATTTAAATATATTTTGGTATATTCACATAATAAATATAATAGTGATTATGAAAGAAAAAATACATATCATGTAGTATGCAGATCTTTAAGGTTTTTAAGATCTTTTTGGAGTTTTCTTTGCCAAAATTATTTTCATAATTATATCATTCAGAATTTTCACCATGTTAACTGCCACACAGTTAAAGCTATAGCACTAGTGATTGCAACAAAGTATTTCCAAATTTCATGCTTTAAAATAACAGTTGCTTTCCTTAAAATTTCATCAGCACAGATTTAATACTTGTCATAGTAACATCAATTTTTAAGTTTTTTGCTTTTTCTTGGAAAAATACTAATTTGCAATTGTTGAGGGCAGACTTCTTAAAGTCTTAGATTTTGTTTTAATCAAGTCATTCTGCATCTTTTCTGATTTCCTCTCATTCTTCCCCATTCATCAATTATTATGAGATTTCTACTTAATTTAAGTTTTGTTTATCTTTATATTTCTAAACATTTTGTTTTGTTTTCTTAATAGGCTTTGTTGTGATATTGTGATTGGTGACTTTTGTATCAACCTGAGTAAAAAAAAAAAAAAACTCCCTAATGATTCACTTAGCATAGTACTGGAGGTGACAAAATCAATTTACTAAACATGGAGGACCACTCTGCATGTGGGTGTCACCAACTAATAGGTTGCAGCCTGAGTGGATTACAAAGGGAGGAAGACTCCCCTCTGTTTCTTCAGAGGAGCTTCAGTCTTTGCCTTTGGCTTCACCTAGAACATCCACCACTTCCTTCCAGTGCAGTCATTGGTCTTATGACACAAACTCTTTAGATTTTCATCTCAGACCCTTTGGCTGCCTGACACAGACCTGCTCAGGACTCTACAGTAAGCTCAAGGACTTCAACTTTTGACTGGATCTTTGGGATCCCCAGTACACAGATGGCCATTTTGAACTCTTGCACCCTTGACTCTGGAGGTAGCCATTATGTGCCTACTTTGTAAATGTGTATATCATAAATATATGCTAGTGAGCACTGACTCATACAGAGTTGCATAAAAATTAAAAATTTGCCTTTTTAGAGAACTGAACATTTCATTACTGCAACATGGTCCTCTACCTCTAATATGTTTAAGCCTTTTAAAGTCTAAATTTTCTTTAAATTATCTTCAAATTAATTTTCCCTGTGTATGTTTTAATTTTGTGTTTTCCCCATATTTTAGTGCTTAAAATTTCTGTGCCTTTTTGTTTTTTTCTAGAACTTTTACAAATAACATGTATTCGTTTTTCTAGTAGTGACAACCCTCATAATTAAAAACAGCATAGACTATTTATATTTAATAAAATGAATGCTATATTTGGATTTAAAGGTTTAAAACTAGCACTTTGTATTTATATTTGCCCACTAGGGAATTTTTTTGTTTATTTTGCATTTTTAAACTTTCATTGAATTATCATACTAATATTTATTTGTATAACTTTTTTTATTTGTTCAGCCACACATATAACAAGCATTCTGTAAAGCTACAATATTGTAAAATGTGGTTAATCAGATGGATAAAACAGTTGAAAAATAAAAAATGGCTTAAAAATTTACTGTAAGTATTTCCAAGATTTTTTACTGTAGTATAAATTTTTATAGCAGTTTTTGAAATTAGAACTTCAATGATTCCATTAAAAGATAATTCCAAAAGTGCACATAGTAAAAAATAAAAATTATTTCTCCTTAATGCTTTCAACTACCTGTTCAGCTTTCTCCCTTTTCCATTTACTTGTGGTTTTAACAGTCTGCATATAATTTATAGAACAGAATCACTCTGAAAAATGATCTAGATTTTTGGGTTAACCTAAGATATAAATAATAAAGTATTTAGGATGGTTTTTTAAATTGCTATTTTATAACAGATTCTACTATTAATTTTCACCTTCCTGATTGATACTATGCACATTATAATTGCTAGCATTATGAAACACTAATATTTCATAGTTTATCTGGGTCTTTACAGGTGCTCCTTTTCTCCCATAGTAATAAAGTGTGGAATATTAATGTATTATATAGAATCTTTTAAAAAATCTTTTTATTTAAAGAGAAGAAAGAAAAAAACAAACAAACAAAACAGGAAGAGGGTACAGATTTCCGAAGGGGAAAGAAAAAAAAAAGAACAACAACCACAACAAAAAACAAAAACAAAAATACTAAGAAATCACCACCTGATAAGTTACATACTGTCATCACTGGAAATAGTTGTTCAAGTTACAAAGTTAAAACATACAAAGTACACATTCAAACAATGAGCCTGTTAATGGTTCTGCTCAACATTCTAACAAAAACAGTAATATGGACATCTATCTTACACACTTAAGCACACATGCAGTTATATCCTTTAGAGCACTTTCTTTTCCTCTCTTTTTTACAGTAGCAATTACACATTTTGGGTTTCATTACTCCTACAGTTCTTATTACTTTTTACACTAGAGAAACAAAGTGATATTTATAAACATGACTCATTTATTTCACTAATGAGGATAGTCTCAGGTTGTCCCCATTTCCCTATGAAGGCCTCAAGATCATCTTTTTTATAGCTGAGTAATATTCCATTGTATAAAAATACCACATTTTTTCATCCACTCTGCAGTTGATGGGCATCTTGGTTATTTCCAAGATTTAGCTATTACAAATTGTGCTTCTATGAATATGGGTGCACATATATCACTGTGATATGAACTTTTCAGTTTCTCTGGAAAAATACCCAGGAGTGGAATAGCTGGATAGAATAGAGCTTCCACTCTTAGTCTGAGAATTCTCCAAACTGATTTCCATAGTGCTTGCACCAGTCTACACTCCCACCAAAAGTGGAGCAGTGTTCCTTTTTCCCCACAGCTTTGCCAACATTTGTTATCAGTTGATTTCTTGTTGGCAGCTGTTCTTTCAGGAGTGAGATGATATCTCAATGTTGTTTTATTTTGCATTTCTCGAATGACCAGTGATGGTGAACATTTCTTCATGTATTTGTTTGCCATTTGTATATCTTCATCTGAGAACTGTGTGTTCATCTCAGCTGCCCATTTTTGGAGAGGGTCTTTGCATTTGGAGGGCTTGATGTTTTTCAATTCTTTATATGTTCTTGATATAAGTCCTTTGTCTGAGGGTTGCTGGTTAGAATTCTTTCCCATTCTGTGGGTTTTCTTTTCACTCTGATGGTGATTTCTTTTGAAGTGCAGAAACTTTTCAATAATATGAGATTCCAGTTTTTGATTCTCTGAAGTGTTTCCCGTGCAGTTTGTGTTTTGTTCATGAATTCTCTGTCTACACCCATGTCTCCAAGATTTCTACTTACCTTATCTTCTAGTAGATTTAGTGCTTCTGTTTTAATGTTTAGGTCTTTGATCCATTTAGACTTTAGTTTTGTGCATGGTGATAGGCATGGATCGAGTTTCAGTCTTCTGCATATGGAGAGCCAATTTTTCCAACACCATTTATTAAAGAGGCTATCCTTCCTCCAGTGAACATGTTTAGCCCCTTTGTCAAATATCAGGTGGCTGAGTGTCTTTGTACCTATATTTGTATCTTCTAATCTTTTCCATTGATCCTCGGGTCTATTTCTTTGCCAGTACCATGTTGATTTTATCACAGTGGCTTTGTAGTACAGTTTCAAGTCAGGAATTGAGATGCCTCCTGCCTGGCCTTTATTGCCCAGAATTGCCTTTGCTGGTCTAGGTTTCTTCTGTTTCCAAATGAATTTTAGGAGTGTTTTCTCTATATCTGTGAGGTATGTCAAAGGTATTTTGATTGGGATTGGGTTAAATCTGTATAACAGTTTTGGGAGTATGGCCATTTTCACAATGTTGGTTCTTCCTAGCCAAGAGCATGGAACGTCTTTCCATTTTCTAATATCCTCTTCAATCTCCTTTTTTAGCATAGTATAGTTTTCAGTATATAGGTCTTTTACATTTTAAGTTAGGTTGATTCCTAAGTACTTCATTTTTTTAGATGTTATTGTGAAGGGCGATATTTCCATAATTTCTCTCTTGGTGAGGTTCTTGTTTGTGTACAGGAATGCTATTGATTTTTGAGCATTGACTTTGTATCCAGCTACACTGCTGAATTTGTTTCTTACCTCTAGTAGTCTTTTAATGGAATTTTTTGGGTCTTCTATATAGAGTGTCATATCATCTGCAAATAGTGATAATTTATCTTCTTCCTTTCCTATCTTTATTCCTTTTATTTCTTTCTCTTGTCTGATTGCCCTGGCTATTGTTTGCAGAACTATATTGAATAGGAGTGGTGATAGTGGACATCCTTGTCTTGGTCCTGATTTTAAATTGAAAGCTTTCAGTTTTTGTCCATTTAGTATAATATTGGCTGTTGGTTTGTCATAGATGGCCTTTATAAGGCTGAGGTACACACCGTGTATTCCGAGTTTCTGAAGGGTTTTTATCATGAACAAGTGTTGGACCTTATCAAAAGCTTTTTCTGCATCTATTGAGATGACCATGTGGTTTTTGTTATTGGCTCTGTTGATGTGGTATATTACATTTATTGATTTGCATATGTTAAAACATCTCTGCATTCCTGGAATGAACCCCACTTGGTAATGATGTATAATCTTCTTGATGATTTTCTGCATTCCATTTGCTAGTATTTTATTGAGAATTCTTTGCATGTATGTTCATTAGTGAGATTATCCTATAGTTCTCCTTTTTGGTTGGTTCTTTGTCTGGTTTTGGTATCAGAGTAATACTTGCCTCCAGGAATGAATTAGGGTGGATTGCTTTCTTTTCAGTTTCATTGAAGAGTTTAAGGAGTATTGGCATCAAGTCTTCCTTAAATTTCTTAGAGAATTCAGCTGTGAATCCATCAGCACCTGGGCTTTTCTTTGTTCGTAAGTTTTTTATTACCTTTTCAATTTCAATAGCTGATACTGGGTTATTCAAAATTGCTGTATCTTATTGGTTGAGCTTTGGTAGTTCATATGTTTCTAGACATCTGTCCATTACCTCTGTGTTTTCTTCTCTATGTGAGTGGGAGATTTTCAAAGTAGGTGTTTATGATCTTTTGAATTTCCATGGGATCTATAGCAATTTCTCCCTTTTTGGTCGTTATTGCATGAATTTGGGTTTTTTCTTTCTTTTTCTTTATAAGGTTAGCTAGGGGTTTGTCAGTTTTGTTTATTCTCTCAAAAAAACAGCTTTTTGATTCATTAATTCTTTGTAATGTTATTTTAGTTTCAATTGCATTGATTTCTGCTCTAATCTTTACAATTTCCTCTCTTCTATGAGCTTTAGATTTAACTTGCTCTTCTTTTTCTAGAAGCTTGAGATATAGCATTAGATTGTTTATTTGTGCTTTTTCTGTTTTCTTGATATAACAGTTTATTGCTATATATTTCCCTCTTAAGACCACTTTCATTGCATCCCATAGATTAAAATAGGTTGTTTCCACATTTTCATTGAATTGTAGGTGTTGCTTTATTTCTTCTTTAAGTTCATCTGTAGCCCACTGGTTGTTCAAAAGGTTGTTACTTAATTTCCATGTATTTATGCCAGTTTTGCAGTTTCTTTTTCCATTAATTTCCAATTTCAATGCACTATGGTCAGATTGTATGCATGGGACAATCTCAATACCTTTGCATTTACTTAAAAATGCTTTATGGGATAATATATTGTCTATTTTGGAGAATACCCCATGGGCAGCTGAGAAGAAGGTGTATTCTGATGTGGTTGGGTGGAACACTCTGTAAACATCAACTAAGTCCAATTGCTCACAGGTATGACTCAGTTCTACTATTTCTTTGCTAATTTTTGCCTAGTTGATCTATCTCTTTGTGACAGTGGGCTGTTAAGGTCCCCTGTAATAATTGTGTTCTTGTGTATTTGGTTTTTCATATCTGTCTTATGTAGTTGGGTGCTCCAGTGTTTGGTGCATATATATTTATAATTGTTAGTTCTTGCTCTTGAATTTTTCCACTTACAAGTATATAGTGACTTTCTTTGTGTCTTTTGATCATTTTAGATTTGAAGTTCACATTGTCTGCAAATAGAATAGTTACCCCTGCTTTTTTCTGGGTTCCCATTGCATGGGATCCTGTTTTCCATCCTTTGACTTTTAATCTATGAGTTTCTTTATGAGTCAGATCTGTTTCTTTTATACAGCATATAGTGGGATCCTGTTTATAGATCCATTCTGTCAACCTGTTTCTTTTGATGTGTGAATTGAGCCCATTTACATTTATAGATATCACTGATATGTATTGGCTTGTCTTTACCATGTTGTGTTACTGTTGTTAGTTTCCTGCCTTTCTCCCTTGTTTACTTTCTTCTCCAACCTGGAGATTTCTTTCTGTTGTTGCTCTGGAGACTGTGGTCATTTTTATCTCTATCTAGGATTTCTTCAGCACTCTTTCTAAGGTTGGTTTGGTGGATATGAATTTCTTTAGTTGTTCTTTGTCATGGAAGTATCTTGTAGTATAAATTTTAAAGACAGTTTTGCTGGGTATGTCAGTCTGGGTTGAAAGTTGTTTTCTTTTAGGGCTTGAAATACTTCACTCCAAGCTCATCTTAATCTGAAGGTTTGTGCTGAGAAGTCTGCTAAGATTCTAATAGGCTTTCCTTGATAGGTGAGTTCTGTTTTTTCTCTAACAGTTTTCAGTATTCTGTTTTTATGCTGTATGTCTGAGATCTTAATAATTATATGTCTGGGTGTAGGTTTATGTTGGCTAGGGCTGTATGTTGTTCTATATGCCTCACTTATTTGTAGATCTGATTTTCCCCCATGTTTGGGAAATTTTCTGCCATTATTTCTGTGAACAGCTTAGCTATATCCTTTGCATTGTCTCCTACCTCCTCATTAATGCCTATTACTCTAACATTGTTTCTCCTGGCATCATCTTGTAGCTCTTGTATTGTCATGTCATGCTGCTTTGTTGTTTTTATAAGTTATACCCTTTCAAGTTTGCTATCTGCAATCCTGTCCTCAAGGTACAAAATTCTATCCTCAGCTTCATTTAAATGGCTTTGTAGGCTTTCAATGTAATTTTTTGTTTCTTGCATATCTCTTTCAATTTGTTTCATAGATTCTGCTTGGCTTCTACATTGTTCATTTGAAGTTTCAATCAATTTCCCATGCTCCTGTAGTTTCTTATCTATTTCTTCTCTAGCTATGTTGAGCAGCTCATTAACTAAGGTTGTTACTTTTGTCTTCACATAAGACATTATTTCTAATTTGATTTCCTCCATAGCCACATGGATTTGCTTCTTTATCTCATTTGCTATCTTTTCAGAGATTTCTGGTGTATGAATTTTGGGGTCCTCTATTTCATTACCACCTGCACTTGCTCCTGATGGACTAGATGTTTGGGATTCCATTTTGCCTTTTCATTTAGTCATTTTCATCTTTTGGGTGAATTTCTGGTCTTTCTATTCCAATAGACACAACTTTCTGCAATGTGTGTTTCAGGGTTCTACTGTGTGATTGATGCTTGTCAAATTGAGTACCACAATGAAGAAGGGATCCCATCTCCTGAATTCCTCCTACCGTGCCACACTGACTGAAGCCTGATGAGGTCTTCTGTTTGGGTAAGGGGTTCCTGAACCTCTCATCAAGCCAGCATGGTAGTCCACTGTAGTCCAATGTTCCTGGTGGAAGGGCGCATCCAGCAGATGTGGTCCCAGTCAGCTCAGTACTGTGGCAGGGTTCCTAGAGGTTCCTGGAGGGGGGAGCCAGCAGCAGTAGACCCAGGCACCTCAGGCCCTCTGCCACTGGTCCGTGCAATATTCCCAGTACCAAACAGCCCAGGCCAAGATGCCGGTCTCCATGAAGTTCCTTTTGGGTGAAGGGCAGGCCTACCAGACCCAAACAGCCCAGGCCGAGCTGCTGGTCACTGCAATGTTACCTGCGGGTGAAGGGCGGGCCTACCAGGCTCAAACAGACAGGTTGAGATGCCAGTTTCCACAAAGTTCCCAGTCCCAAAGAGCACAGGCTGAGATACTGGTCTCCACAAAGTTCCCAGTCCCAAACACACCAGGCCGAGATGCTGGTCTCTGCCAAGTTCCCAGTCCCAAACACACCAGGCCAAGCTGCCAGTCTCCAGGAGGTTCCTGGTCTCAAACAGTCAGGCCGAGATGCTGGTCTCCGGGAGGTTCCCTGCGGGTGAAGGGCGGGCCTACGGGTCCCAAACAGTCAGGCCGAGATGCTGGTCTCCGGGAGGTTCCCTGCGGGTGAAGGGCGGGCCTACGGGTCCCAAACAGTCAGGCCGAGATGCTGGTCTCCGGGAGGTTCCCTGCGGGTGAAGGGCGGGCCTACG
>PVJX010011074.1:0-54703 GCA_004027295.1 Dolichotis patagonum | reverse complement strand
AAAAGAAAGAAATCTACAATGTTATGTAAATACTATAAGAATAATTGTTATAGTGTGTTATTTAGGGAATAATAAATTCAACAGAATTTTGAAACAAAATAGAAAGTTAACACTAGTTAATATATTTCAGATTGTTATTTTAAAATTATTTAAGATTATAATATTTAGGCATGAAAAAATGATCAAACAGTAATAACACAATGAACTTTTTAATGAACTTTTAAAAATGAACTTCTTTTTAATACACTTTTTAATGAGACAAGAGCATCTACATTCTTTTTAATGAACTAACAGAGATTAGTAGTATAGTTATCTATCTTGTTTTTATGTACACATAAACATATACATATGTACTTCATTTTTAAAAAATAAGTCACTCTACACAGCCAAACTTTAGTGGGTAAGAATAATACTTCACATCTTTCAAAGAACAGTATCACATAAATTATTTGGAATTCTTCTCCAAACAAGATTGTCATTCTCATGCACATATTATTTTATTTAATCCTTTATTTATAAAGGATTGTTAAATTTATACTTTTAAAATCTAATGACAGAACATAGGTATTTCTCAAATATTTCCCTGTTCATAGCTTGGTTTTAACTCATAGGATGTAAAGATTTCCTGAATGAGTCTGTATTTATTTCTCTAGTATAATCATTAATCATGATACATCAACATGACTAAATTGGTCTCTCAGATAGAGGATTAGTACAGCACACTCTGTGTGTGTCTATGGGGTGTTGCCAGCCAGCTGAGTAAGGAAGACTCACCCTGATTGTCAAAATGGCATCAACCAATAGGCTTGTAGCCTGGATGGATAGAAACAGAAAGAATGATTAAGTCAACCTGCCTTGAAAAGCTCATTTCTGCTTTAGTGGCTACATCTGTTGATACTGCCATGTTCTGTACTTACATGATTATAGTTTCTTCAGATTTGTGACTCAATAGCCCAGTAGTGACTCTCCCTAGAGCTTTCATAACTTCAGTCTTAGACTAGCATGGCAGTTTATCTCCCTTTTCCTGCAGGTTCTTGAACTAAGCATCTACTGGATTCTCTGGCCTTTCAGCATGCAGAAGGCCAGTGTGGATGCTCTTGTCTCTCTTCCTGTTAGTCTATATAGTAACCCCCTTGGACATATCTTATCAGCCTGTTCCTCTCAAGAACCATAACCATTGTATGCAGCCTCCTCTCCTGTCACTATTCATTAATGCTAAACAGTGCTACTCTCCACAAGGGAATTAGAGTATATGTTACATGTACCATATTATCTAACTTTGAAAAAGTTCTAAAATTCATAGGTTTCTGTCATTAGAAGTTGTGGGCCTGAATTATAGTCTCAGAACATGTTAATGTGTTTTAATTGAAATAGATAAGAAAGTGACTTTGTGCAACCCTATAGAAATAGGGCTAAATGGATTATTTAAGTTAAAAAAGATAGCTAGATTGGTTAAAAAATATAACAGCTGATTTTATACAAAGGTTTGAGAAAGACTTCTTTTGAAGTTGAGTGGTTTTAGGTAGAAGACTGGGTCAACATAGCCTTGGAAGAGATTTGTTGAAGTGAATGTTGCATCTTACTTTTTGACCTTCTAAACACGAGGCTAGACTGTCAGCTTAGATGCACATTTTCTAAAGACATGTGTCTTTGATTGATTGCAGTGGTTAAAATCATTTCACTTACAAAACTGACACTGATAGATTAAAAGGTATTAAAATCAGAATGGATGGATCTACTTTAATGATTGATAATCTATTGTAGAGTTCCATAGGCAGTTATTAAAAGTATCAATGTTCACTAAATTGAAATATTTAGTACATTTATGTACATTATTCTTAATAACCAAAACTATGCTTAATCCTTCTTACTACTAAATGGGTGAAATAAAATCCTATTTCATTAATTTAAATGTGGAAACAGAGCTTAAACATGGGAATTCTAATAAAATCATAGAAACAATTAGAATAGCAATTTTGTATCATTAGAACAGGACTTCTAAAGTTATGCTAGAAAAAGCATTTTTATAAGCACATCTATAAGACAGAAATTCTTCCATTTTTGTAATATATGTCTCTTATAGTGTAATTATTATTTTAGCTTTACTTGCTGCAGAAATTCTTAAACTTACACAATCAGATCTGTGTTTTCATAGTCTTCAGTAGTAATAAAAGAATCTCTAGTAATTCTGGAGTCTTACTAAATCAGATTTTTCAGGGTATTTTGCAAAATCAGAGCTCTGGATGCAATTGGTACATCTTAGAAAGTAAAGAAATGTGACATATCATATGTGAACATTTATAAATAAAATACTAAATAAGACTACAATAAAGGATGTAGAAATGGATCATAAAACTTTTTTGTCTTTTACTGGTGTGTTTTCAGTTTCTCTTGATGTCAAATAATGGATAAGTAACTGAAAAATTGCCTATAGAATATAAAGTCCATATTTATCTCTATATTATGAAGTAATCAAAAATTATCAAAAATTTGAATAATTAAAAATGGCTTAAAGGAATTTTACTTCTTATTCTTGCCTATCCCTACTCGCCAACTATCTACAGAAAAATAACTACTTACCACTAAGAGAACACAAGCTTTAAATGCAGTCAATTTGAGGTCCTTCTGCTGTAAAGTAATCAGTGTTGCAAAGCATGGCTGATTCACACGCATTCCACTTTGCTTTGTCTAAAGGACACGAAGCCTCCTCCTACCACACATCACTGGACTGCCTTACTGAGTGTTTGGTGGATACTCTGAATAAGAATTGTGACACTTCTTCAGAGCCCTAGAAAGAAAAAAGAAAAAAGAAAAAAGTCAGAAATGACAAATATTTTCTGGAGGGAAAGAGGGGAAAAGAGATGTTGTGTGTTCCAACCTCAGCAAATTTTACATTCAAAGGCGAGTAGAAAAGAGAAGCAAATAAAATTTTTTCTCCACCTGCTAAGATCTGTCTGTAGTAGTAATTAACTAATAAAGTTTAATTGTTCCCCAGAATGTATTTTTCCTTACTGCCTGCCTTTCTATTGTTTTCCTTCTACTTGGAATACACTTCTTCCGATACATCTGAGTTCCTTAATTGCTATGTCGTCTTAGAATGCCATGTCTATCACACTTAAAGTGATTCTTTTCCAGGAGCTCTCACCCTGTATCTTTTCTCAGTAAGACTTATACCACAGTATACGTGTAATACATACCTTGTACAGTAGTCAATGTACTTCAATACCTGCATCTTCCCCAACAGAAAGTGGTACATGAAGATCTAGTGGTGGAGCAGATCCAGGTCACACTAGCTGACCATTATCCTTGAAACAGCACATAATGGTGCATTACTGTATATCTATTCCAAATTTCCTGTTCTGTGATGTATGTTGGTTAGTTTGAGATCAAGAATGTTAATGAATCTATGCTACGGAAATTGACAAGTGTTACCAAGCAGGGCTTTCTTTTTCCCCAGAGAACTGATTATTAATCATTTGCAGCACTTTGTTGATAAGGAAAAAGTCTGTATTGATTACTGTACTCTTGTTTTCCAGCACAGTGGCTGCTGTGTTGTCATGCTCAATAAGTATTTCTAGAGTGAATGCACAGCCAATTGAAGAGTAACCATTATTTTCAACTGCAACTAATATCTTTTTCTAGCAATCTTGTTTGGCAAGTTCAGTGATTCTTAACTTTTGCTTAATACAACAAACAGGTACAAGATGACATGGTACTTAAACTTCAAAAATATTTTCCTTGATTTGGTAAATATTTTAATAGTATGTCAATATAGAGGGTAGTTTTGGTTTGGTGCACAAAGTGGTACTGAAGTTATTACTTGTGCTGGATTATTGAAATTAATATTTTATAGGGTAACTGGAAGAGACAGAAATCATCTCTCTGGCATGGCAGGGTGGCAGGTGTATGGTAAGAGCACTTGCCCAGTGAATCAAGTGTTCTAGCACTAACCAGTTCTGTGTCTTGAAACAAATCACATTTTTCTGAGCCTCACTTATTCAGTCGCAAAAATGGTAAGATTAAAGTGGAAAATATTTTAGCTTCTTCAAGGTCCTGTATTTAATCTTCCTTTTCAGAATACTTGTTATCTTTTAGAAATACTTAAAGCTATATCTAAAACTACTGTGTTATATACATACATTTTTGTTGTTTATTAATTTTTCCTTTCTAATTGCATGTATAAATATCTCATCTTTGTGAGCTATGTATGTTGTTTGTTCCAACCATACATAGTAAAACTTTAATAACGTTTTTTGAGGGGGGTTGGTATGTAGTTTAGGCTGGCCTTGAACTCACTATGTAGCCAAGACTGGGCTCAAACTCACAGCGATACTTCTTGCCTTAGCCTCCTGAGTGCTGGGATTACAGGCATGTGCCATCATGTTTGGCTAAAGCTTTAATATTTTAATGTTTCTTTAATTTTTCTTTTTTTCCTTTTCTTACACACCCTGAAATGTCTTTTCCTCTTGCACATCAGAATATTTGTCTTCAAATCCCTTCTTAATTTATTTTCTTTCAAATTTGCTTGCAGAACTCATGATATGACTCTGTTGAGTATCACTCCCCATTCACTTTAAATAATACTTTGTCAATGTTTGTGGTCTTTTTCATGAAATTGTGTTTCTCAAAATGCTATGTTGAAGACTACAAAAGGCATTATGGTAACTATTGTTGATTTCATAAGTTTTTGAATTCCTGTATCACTTATACTAATTTATTTTGATTGGTTTTATTCTGTTTTATTTTCTTTGGTTTTATCCCTTTCAAAATATAAAAACAAACAAGCAAACAAACAAAAAACCCCAAAACACTAGTCAAGCAAAAATAAAACATTTATTAGTTTATTACTAACATTCTAGAATGGGTTGGAGAACCTATGACATATGTGTTGCAGCAGGTTGTTTGAATGATCAAAAGCTCTGTTATTGTGGTTTTTCTTTTCTGTTATTGTTATTTTTTCTAAATGAAAACTTCAGTATTCAGGCTTAGCTGTACTGTTGGCATATGGTGATAAATAAGTGAGTTTTGTGTTTCAGTTTCCAGAACATCAAAGGCTAAAGACATTCTCATAAATACATAGGAGTATCAAGTCTTAGAAAATAATAAAGATTAATATCAATATAAAGTGAGGCTCTACATCTCTTATTTTCCAGTTGTTTCTTTTTTTAAAAAATGTGTTTTTCATTATGATTGCTGATCTAGGTTTCTGGAAGTTCCAGCAGAGGAAAAACCATGTTTTATTCACCCTTGTAATAGGTAAACTAGCAGATTGCTTGATATGAAGCCATTTATCAAAAGTTATTTGATTGTCACATAAGTAAATAAGTGCATTTATATTTGCTGAAGAATAAGCAAATTTCTCAAACTCACATTCCTAGAAGGTGATGGAATTAAGGTTTACATGTTTTGAAACAATTCTTTGGTCTTTTGTCTATCATACTGTGCCAACAATTGCATTTATTCTTGGGCAAGTTATTTTTCCTCTTTGAGATTTTTACTTGTTATGTATAAAATTGTGGTAAACTGTCTGGTTTCTAAATTCTTTTCTAGGTTACCATCTTAACATTTATTTTGTTTTCATATATTTTTTACAAAATGATAGGGAAAATTGTCCAGTTAGCCCATGTAAGAGTTTCATCAAATTGAAAATATATACAATTAGATAAAAGGATCAAAATAATGATAAAAATACTGAATAAATCTTATTACATATGAGTCATGTTACCAGAGTTTTAGGGGGAAAATCCCAGCTCTGGGGCATTCCACAATGTCAAAGACCCCAGCAATGTAAAGAGAAGGAAAGAAATGTTAACAGCATGGCCACTTTGGGAGGCACAGACCTGTTCAAGTTCTTCTTTGAGGGGATTACAGAGGATTTTAAATTTTATAGAAAAGGTAAACAAAGGCAAAGATTAGGGGTTTGCTTATTAAGGGACTTCAATAGCTGCCTGTAGTTAACCCTGGTTCTGTGCGGTCCTGGGAGAGCCATCATCACTTGGGGGACTATTCCGTTTCCATGGTGGAAGGGGGGCTCCTGCTTTATGGGGCAGTCTCAGTTCCCACACGAAGTAAATGATCCTAGCTGGGGGATGACCTCATCATGGGGAGTCTGCAGGCCTTTGATTTCCCTGGAATCTGAGGTGGCTGCAGGTTTAACACAGTGACTTGGCATTTCTGGGCATTGACCCAGGGCCTTCTGGAACTAGACATCACAAAAGGTGACAAAGAGATGTCCCTGGAAATCCTGAAAATTCCAGTTAGCTTAGTGTCCCTTGTCTTGAAAGGTGATGAGAGAACCTAGTTAAATTTAGGCTAATAAACTTGTGGCATAGATACTCCCTAAGTTATTAAAATGCCTCTAATCAGAGATGAACAAGGTTTTTCCCCAAGTTTTAAGGTATCAAGGGAAACATAAAACAAAACTATAGATGCTGAACTTTATCCTACTTCTAGTTACCTGTTGACATGGGCAGGTTTAGTCTCTACATCTCCATACATCTCTACATGTACAAGTCTACACTGAATATTTTGGAATACCTAATATATTTCTTTTCTCAACACAGTAAAAGTCTGCACAGTGAAACTGGCACACACAAACTTTTTATATATTTACATCCTAGAAAGCTTAATATGAGGAAATATCTCAGAGTGATTTGAATTTGTTATCTATCATCTATCAGTAGCAAATTCTCAGAACTAAAGCATAAAGGGAGAATTTTAAAAGATTGTCCTTCAAAAGACTGGAAGAATCTTATGGAAAAATAAGACTTCCTAAATTTCTGAGGAAAAATTTGTTTTTTCTACTTAATCATTGCAATCTTAGAAACTATGAAATATGGATTAAAAATAGTTAAAATAATATTGAAATCACAAAAGTATAAAACTTATATTTTTTACCTAAGATTACTTAAGACAGTTACTTTAAAATAGTATTAGTCTGAATTCAACTATAAGAGTGAAATAGTCTTCAAGATATGTGTAAGATTGACGTTTGAAAAAAGTTAGTAGCTGAGAAAATTACAAACATTGCATTATACATTATCACAGGGTTTAATAAAAAGGAAGATACCCTGCTTGGCCTCTTTTGATGTGGAAAAACTGTGAGTCTCTTTGATGCTGATTTTTCTTTTCAAAGTGATGTTGCCTGGTGAAATTCTTAAACTTCTTATTCCTCTCCTCATATGAAATATTGCTTTACATGTTAAAACTAAACTCATAATATTGTAATGCACTTTGGCTTCCAGATTTTGAATGTAACCTGTAGCTTTTGAAACTGTAAATAAATAATGATTAAAGAAAGGGCATCTGAAATTTTTGAAGATTTGGTCTTGAGGAGATAATTAGTTTGGAAATGTCCATTGAAAATTCTTTATTATTAGCACCATTACTTCAGTTATTACTCCAAAGAAATTCAAAAAGCTTAGGGAAATCACTGAGTGTTCACTAAATCACTAAGTTAAATAAGTAAAATGCTAGTGAAAAATATTACATATAGGTAGAAGCTGTAAGAAGATGTAAGTTGTTTTCAAGTTTCACTAGTTTAAATATCATATAGAGTCCAGAAACTCCCCTCAGGCATTTTCATCAACTCGGAATGGGGTGGATTTCAGGCACTTATCTAGATGAGAATTTGGCACAGATGGTTCAAAAATTTAGAAAAAGGAAATGGCAATAAGTGAGCAGTTATTCTTTGACAAAGAGAAGAATATATTTGTCACATTTCAGCTATACTCAAGTTCCTTTCATTATCACATTTCCTTCTACCCATTTGATACAGAGAGATGTCGGGGGCACCCACAATCTCTCCCTCCTGATGCTCATAAGAGTATGTAATCTCCTCCTGCCATTGTGGATAGAAGCTATGAGTTATCTGTGACCAACAGAATACGAGGAAGGCACTGGGAATTCACATCCAAGATCATGCTATGTTATGAAATTCCTGTCTTGCTGGCAACTCACTTGACAGACTCTTGCAAGGTGGGAGGAGCACAGAGCTAGGAGCAGAATGCAGTGTCCAGGCAGCAGGCTCACAGTTTGAGGAAAGAAATCCTGCCAACACCCTGAATGATCTTGGGAACTGATCTTTCTCTGTTCAAGCCTCCGGATAAAACACAATCCAGCAAACAACCTATCTGTAGCCTTGAAAGACGTCAAACAGAGAACTCAGCAATCTTATGCTTGACTCCTGACCTAGAGCATTGAGATCATAAATGAATGCTGCTTTAATTCTTTAAGTTTGTGATAATTTATCACACAATAATTATCTTAATGCATACTCCAGTGGGGTTTAAGGAACGTTTATGAACAAAGACTGACTTACAATTATTTTAAAATATTTTACTTAATTGTATGTAATAAATTCTTAGTATAAAGAAATAATGCTGTGGATGTCCTTTGAGAACTTGTTGCCAAATGACTATCCTATCCCCATGAACAGACTGTGAGGCTGGATGGGATTTTAACACCACACAATTCCCTAAAGTGCTTTTTTATAACATCAAATTTCTGTATTTTTGCATCTCCCAACGCGGTGTACTGCTCCAGGGTTTTGAGATCACATTTAAACAGAGAGAAATGAGAAAGAATGAAAATAAGGAATGAACTTTGGCTGATGAGGTTACCTCAGTGTAAAAAAATGCATAAAATTTGTAAAAAGTCATGGTATCTAAACTGGATTGACTGCTTATATGGAAGGAAGCAAAAGTTAATATTCATTCTGGCTGTCATTAAGCCAAAAAATTAAGGATCATATTGCAAAGGTAATAACCACATGCAATATAATAGAAATGAGTGACTTTGTTTAGGAGTAGAGATGTTAGAGATTTTCTTCTTTAGTGATACTAAATTTTGCTATGTACAATGTTATGAAAGAGGAATCGGATTGCTCTAAAACTAGTGATAAATATTCATGAAAATAATCTAGATAGATAAGAAAATAGCCAGCTTGCCCATGTGAGCTTTTATCCCTTGACTTTAAAGGGAATTATTTTATTGATGTGCTTAGAATTTTAAAAAAAATCTTAAACCAGAGTTGAACAAAGAAAATGTGAATTCGTTGAGTATTAGAATGGAAGATTGGACTGAATCACCGCTAAGCTCTGACAATAATCCAGACCCCCTAACAACACGTCCCTTTCTGGGATTCATGGTGTTCTGTTAACAGCTTATTTCTGTTTCAGGTTTTAACAAACATATAATTTTTAAATTACTACTATTCAATCACCCAGTTGAATTTTTCTTTTTTAAGGTGCAAGTTTTGGAGCTAAAGTTTCTTAAACTCCATTTACAAATTCAGACAATGACTCCAGATGTATGAGAACTGGGATATGGAAAACGAAACAAAGCATACAGAAATAAGGGAAAAAAAATCCCCACGCAGCGCTTTTCAACTGCAAGGTGCGTGATTCATTTTGCTGCTGGTTTTTCTGGACTTTGTGCCCTAATTCTTACTTCAGGCTGTTCCAGATGGAATCTTGTCTCTACACATACTAGGTGTGAATACTAGGAAGCATCCTAACTTCTCTAAGTGCTATTTTCATGCTGTGCAAATGGAGATTGTGTTTGCTAATTCATAGCAATGTTGTCCCAATTACATAAACCATGAGCTAGCATACAGTGCATGATCAATAAACATAGTGGCAATATTGTTTTTCTTTTTTTAAACTAGGTCCTCTCATCCCAGTTTGGGGCCAAATCTTTTTTTCTCTTTTTTCTCACAGTGCAGTAGATAGAACCCAAGCTCTTGTGCTTGTTAGGAAACCACTTAACCACTGAATCATATCCTCAGTGTTTTAGGGTCATGTCTAGATTTCAACATTATCTCTCTCTGTGTTGGTTTGTGACAGGTAGTAAGCCCTGCCTCCTTGTAGTTCTCCAGTGTTTGTTTCTTGCCTTAATTTCCTAAGATTATAACCAGTCCTAATTCTTTTCCATGGATCTAAAATTATTTTTAATTTGAGGCATTCTCTGCCATTTTTAGTATGTATACATTACACTACTCCCAATTTTTCCCCTTACTGATATCATATAATGATCACCAGCCTGCTAGAGAGTGGTCAAACATCTTCAGCTTTAACACTGATTGTTCCACTGATAAATTGCATGTTTTTATATGGATGATTCCCAATACCAGCTCTGTATTAAGTTACTCAAGGGGTTTGCTAAAAATTAAATTTGAGAACTGTTAACCCTCAAATTCAAATTTCCATGTCTGGGGTATGTCAAAGTTTATGAATTTTATTTTATTTTATTTTATTTTATTTTACTTTATTTTATTATTTTACATATTCCTATGGGAGATACTGAGTCAATGTCAGGATTTAAAACTAATTCCTAATTCACTTGAAATTTACCCTACAAAATTTGATTAAAATCCCAAGGTAGCCACTGAATGTGCAATATTTAATATCAGACTCATTGCTTCCTTCTCACCTACAGATGTAAAAAGTTGTGGCTATATTTGCTTTTTAGTAAAATGCTTGTTTTATAGCCTATGTTTAAATAATATTCACAAGAGAATTATAGGCACTGTTTTGAAGATCTCTAAAATTATTTTAGATTTCAAAGAAAACTTGAAGTTATACTAAGAAATGCTTCACATGTAAGAGCTCTAAAACAACCATGACAATAAAATAAAACTGATATAAATAATGTAGCAATATCATTTGAGATTCATGATATATGTTAGTGTGCTGTTGGTACTGAGAAATTCTGAATTAAGTAAACATCTCTACTATATTTAAAGTTTCTGGTTCCAGGATATTTTTTTATTAATATCTACAAAGCATGTTTTTAACAGGATCATATATTTAAGAAATACTTATTTAACTATTGTTAAGTCATGTTGCAACCTTACATGTCTCTGGTTCTAAGTCTATAAGAAAGACTACTATACTGAAGAAGTCAAGCGTAAAAATACTAGTCTTCCCTAGACCTTGGCTAAAGAGAAATGCCTTGGACAAATGAACATGCAATGATTAAGTATATATTGTATTGCATGACCATAAGTTTTATAAGTGAATTTATTGGACATGAATATACCTCTGACTCAATAATTTTCACTTCTGATATTAGCCAGTTCACATCATAAAGCATTGTGAATTAAGAAATTTTAGGCAGAGAATTTCCAAAGATGGCAGACCGGTAGGTAGCAGGAGAGGGACCCTTTCTGAGACAGACAGCTTAAATGCCAGAATAAAACACCCTGGAGAGATCCAAACAGAGAGAGATGGACTCTCTCAACCCAGGAAGAAACTAAAGTGAGAAAAACACTCAAATATGAGGTCCTGGGGCTACCATTACAGAAGCTAATATCAATGAACATGGTGCCCTCCTCAGGCCACCTGAATTTCTGGCCAAGACCGACCTGACTGACCAAACTGTGCCAGTGTGACTGGCTTGAGCAGCTGGAGCGTGGAGCTGAACAGCCCCGTGTGCGGCTCGCCCGGACCCGGCCCTGCACACGACCCACCCAGAGGCACTGTGAATTTGCACCGCAGCCGCACTGAAGTCGGAGGTTGGGGAGTCCAGCAGTTCTCAGGGACTGGCATCAATGTGTGGTGACTGATGGGAAAAAGACCCCACCACAGGAAAGGGGCAGCTGACTGGATGACATCTTGGATTTGGACAGGACAGCCCTAAATCTGTAAGGAAGTGGCTTCAGTTGGTTGTTCCCCGCACCGAGGGGATTGGTGGAATCTGCTTGGACTGGGCCTGCCCCTGGCCAGGACCCAGTGGGTCACTACAAATTAATTCCCTGAGCTCAGCGCACACTGATGCAGTGAAGGCCTGAAAACTTGACTGGCCCAGAGGGGAGGAGCCAGCTCACACTGCCCTTATTTGAACTTCAATCTCTGATAGCAGACTCCAGAGGGCAGAAGCCTCTAGCTGTGTGCTCCAGAGGAAAGGGGCTGGGAATTACACTGTACACTTGTATGGAAGGAATCAAAAACATGACAAGAGGGAGAAATAAGAAAAAATTCCCAGCCCCCAACCCTCAGAACATTGATCCAGGAGATGTAAATACAAAAGAGTTTGAGGGCAGCAAACATGCAACATCAAACACAGCATTAGTGGACATAGAGAGATATCTTCAGGACTTCATAAGTGGGATCAAAACTGAAATATTAATTCAAATTAAACAAAAGATAAGTAAATTAATAAAAGAAAGGCTGGGCACCTCTCAAGAAGACACAGACAGAAGAATGGAGGAACACAAAAGGAGAGAAATGTTTAATGAAGAATACAAAAAAAAACCCCTAGAATTCATGAAGCAGATTCAAAGAGATTATCAGGAAACTAAAGACTCCACAGAAAGCTGACAAAACTGTTTGAAAGAAACCAAAGATAGACTATCAAAAATTGAACACAGGCTTGCAATGTGTGATCATGAAAGGGAAGATTTCTTAAAAATAACAAGGGAGCAGGCAGTAACTGCACAAAGACTAGAAAATGACAAGAGAATCTATAACTTAAGAATAGAGCATGTGAATGAAGAAGCAGGAGTCAAAACAGAGGAACTGCAAAGGTTATTCACAGAAATCATTAAGCAAAATTTCCCAAGCATAGAAAAAGGAAATGAAATGCAGATGTATGAAGCATACAGAACTCCAGCCACCTACAACCAAAACAGACACATAATAATCAAGATCTCAGAAATTCAATATAAGAACAGAATATTAAAAGCCATCAGAGAAAAGAAACAGATCACCTATAAAGGAAAACCCATCAAAATCATGGCAGACTTCTCGACACAGACCATCAGGTCAAGAAGAGCTTGGAGTAAAGTAATTCAAGCCCTGAAGGAGAACAACCTCCAGCTCAGATTGATGTATCCTGCAAAACTCTCTCTAGAAATTAATGGAGAAACCAGATGCCTCCATGACAAAGAGTAACTTGGAGAATTTGTGAAAACCAATCCAACCCTACAAAAATACTGAAGGACATTTTAGAGAGAGAGAACAAGAATACAAGCATTTCAGGAACAGTGGCAGAGAGGCCTCAGTGAATGGGGCAAACAGTTTAGTTGAACAGAAAAGTTTACAACCAATGGCAGAAAAACAATAGCAGAAATAAGGCAGAGAAGTTTGGCTGTAATCTTTAGTATAGATGGCCTTGAAATATTAACAGAGAGAAACACAGGCAGAGTAGATCTGGAGATAGGGTCCATTGAGATGCTCTATATAGGGAGGCAGTGGGACCCAAAATAAGCAGTGCACCCTATGGGAGTGAAAGGGGAGGAATTGTTTAAAAAAGGGAGGCAGAGGATATTGTTAATTGGGTAACAAGATTTAAAATTTACATTATTCTAGTCACTCTGCTTGGATGGGTTACATGCTGTTCCAGTTTGTCTACTGACACTAGACTTGAGGTCATGGTCAGCTATCCCCAAAATAAGAGGATATATTATGGTAATCATCCCTAATTTCCTATCAACTTAATCTGAAGCCCTTTATAACTTATACTGTCTTATTATGACTGATCTTATTTGAATCTGGTTTTTCAGATTGCTACTTTGTATTGACTGATTTTATTTAAATCTGTTTTGATTGATAGCACCAAGTCTAAGAGTATAGGCAACTACAGTGAAGATGACAAGATTCACTAAGATACTCACTCTGGTTTGATTATTACTTGCTTTTGAAGTCTTATAATGTCTCCAATGATTCATTTTTATTAATGTTGTTATATACTGCTGAGACATCATGGTAACCATTGTAGGTCACCTTGCATTGTGGTTTTATATGACTTTTTTGCTTCATGCTTTTCAAGGAATTGTTTTGTTTTATCTTGCTTTATTTTGTTTTTCCCTCTAATACAGAAATTATAGATATACACGTAGAGACTCATGCATGTGTAGAGCCTATAAACAGTTTACGAGAATCAACTATATAACACATGTTGAAATGAACAACTACTTTGAAGAAAAAGAGAAAGTACAGTACCCAGTGCTGATTCCATAATGTCATGATGTGAAATCCAGCAAAACTATCACTCTTTATTCAAAATGATTTTAGCTTGTTTTGTTTTGTTTAAGTTCAACACACATTAATGGACAGCTGTTTTGAAGAGAATGAGAGACACTATGACAGCCATTGTTGGCTTCCCTATTGTCTGGTCTTGAAGACCTGAAATGCCCTCCTTGTTCTGCTCAGATCAATTCCATACTAGGTTGTTTCATGTGAATTCACTGTATGTGACAATATGGACAACTATTTGGAAGAAAACAAGAATCAATATGATAAAGTGTGAATATCTCTGATTGTCTAGTTTTGAAATTTATATCTCTTACATTGCTTTCTTGTGATCTGCTTTGTTCTGTTTGTTGTGTTTAATTTTACCCTTTTGATATAATTGCATGTATATTTGCGTGGGTAAGATGGATGACCATATTGCTGTTCCTGTCAGATCGTGGAGAAGAACTGTTAACGGTCTCCCTGTTTGAATGTCTACTTTACCTTCTTTAACTTTTTAATATGAACAACTATTTCCAAGAAGTCAGTATGTAATTTGTCAAGTAATAATTTCTTAGGTTTTTTTGTTGTTGTACTTTTCTTTTTTTCCTTGGAATTCCATATCGTTGCTATCCTTTATTCTGTTTTTTTCCTCTATAAATAAAATTTTAAAAAAAGAAAGAAATTTTAGGCAAATGACATACTTATTGATGAAGTTTAAATTCTTTATACCATGTAAAGTTTTCAAAGTGATGCAAAGCAGGCATGTTTCTTTTTAAAATATTTACTATGTGTTCATGGAGAATGCACTGTCCAAGACACTAGACTCTTCAAATCCATAGTAAATACATCCATCAACTTCTTGCATTTTTATCAGATTTAAGATGCTGAAATACATTTGTGTTTATTTCTCTGAAAGGGAGCAAATGTGAGGTGGCTGAGATGCAATTCATAGTCTTTAGAAACAGCAAGAGAAGCAGCAAAACATCAGTAATTGGCCTGGCATTGTGGCCACTCACTGGAACTCCAAAAGAAAGGAAAAGGCAATTTCTATTGACAAGAAACTAAAATGAGATGAGTTCAACCTTGCACAAATGATATATTGACCAGCTTAGCTCTGCAGTCAATTGGTAAAAGCAAGAGTAGACATCCACTTTATCAGAGAAAGACAACCTCTGCAGGTGGTGAGGTACACACGGGGAGAGAAGGTGGTTCCTACCACTGACACCTGGTTACTGCCCATCTCTCATACTCTGTCCATGGAATACTGAACACTAGTGCCAGTCTCGGTGGGTATGGGGTGGGAGTGGGGCTGGTCAGCACCACTAGAGTCAGAAAGGAGAAAGAACGTCAAACATAGTAACTCGTTTATTTGAAACAATGAATCTTGTTTGAGCTCCAGCCTCCTTTTATATTAGTACAACCTGCTTAGAAATGACCAGCACATCAATTTTATGCTTTGCTCCTGGCAGTGGCAGCTTGCAGTCCATAACTGTGTGAAGGAAGCTGAACTGCACAAGCTCCAAGTACCCATTTTCTTTAAATTGCTCATTTAACTCAAGCAAACATACCTGAGATAACAATTGTTGCATTTTGAGTTTTTCTATAATGCTTAACTCCCTTCTGGGCTTGGAGTTTCCTTTTCCTTCTTTTTTTTTTTTTCTCTCCTTTTTGTGAATGAACAGTGGTTATAATTTCAAATGAAGTTATTCAATCACTCAGTTGTTGACTTTTAACAGAATCCTTTTTTGAAATAAGTGGTGCCCTTGAAACGTTGCTTCCTCTTCATCAACCACAGGTTACTTAACGCTCAAAAAGATATTTTGAAATGCTGCTGCTTCTTGGGGCTGATTTTTATATTTTGTTTTATTCTGATATAAGAAAAGAATGTATTACTTAAGGTACTAATTTCAGAAATGCCAGAAAATAAATACTTCCTATACTTTTATTTTCAACTGTCATTATTTATGTTCTGGGGAAGAAAACTGAGAAGCAGAGCATCTGAGTGCAAAGAGACCATGGTACACCACACTGGTAAAGCTACTACACCTGGAAGAAGCACATTCTCAAGGCAATCTTTTCTCATTCTAAATTATAAAAGTTTCCTGATTTTCCTGCATTACAGATTATCTTCACATTGGTTTGCAGAGAAAAATTAGCGCAGAACTTTGCAATTTCCCTTGGCATATTATGAGATATATTAAAGTTCTTTAACTGTGTCCATATACTGTCTCATCTATCACCATATATTGTTTAAGTGTATCCAAACTCTGTGGGAGGAATTTTCATATACTGGATTATATTTTAATTCAAAAATGATAATAAAAATCCATTGGTTCAGATGCACCACTGATAAATACAGGACTAAGAAAATCAGACACTGTGATTTTTCCCTTCTTTAATGAAGTTGTATGTATACAGATTGGTTTCCAGGCAGTAAGTTTTCTATCTAGTATTCCTATAAATCTAGTGGAGTCATTGAAAATCTGAGTTTAGTGGTCAAGAGAGCTTGTGTTCAGATCCTGATTTTGTGACTTCCTAATAGTTGCACCACAGATGTGCTCACATA
This sequence comes from Dolichotis patagonum, assembly GCA_004027295.1. Lineage (NCBI taxonomy): Eukaryota > Metazoa > Chordata > Mammalia > Rodentia > Caviidae > Dolichotis > Dolichotis patagonum. Next base: position 38,182 of record PVJX010011074.1, on the reverse strand, counting down.
ATCATGCTCCTCAAGTTGACTGGATTGAAAGACTCCTGGAGTGGTTCAGATTGTGGGGCACTACCTCACTAATTGGTACATAGCCATATGGGCTACTAAGATGTATAGCTTTGTTGGAGGAAATAGGTTATGGGGCATGGACTTGGTGATTGTATCAAATTTCTGGCTCTTTTCTCTAGAGTCATTTCCCTTCTCTCTTCTTGGCTGCCATGGTTTTTTTCCATCATGCTTTTGCATGATGATTTTTTTGCCTTGCAAACTGCTGAGCATGGTCTGAAACCTGTGAAGTCATGAACCAAAATCAACCCTTCTTCCTGGAAGTTGTGGATGTCATGTATTTTGTTCCAGAAGGAGAAAGCTGGCCAATATAAAGAGCAAGCTACTTTATAATTCTCTTCCTTATATGTGTACTGGAAAAACATATTTAAAATATTTAAATTTGATGTATTTAGCATATGATACTTAATAGAATTTCTGTGGGCTTGAAATTAGATAAAGCCTGATCTAGGCCCTGGTAAGAATTTTATAATTTTATTATTCTTAGCCACATTGGAATGAAAACAAATGAAAAAAAAATACGTCTGATGAAAACAGAAGAATGGTAATTTCAAAATAATTTCTGTCAGTTGAGCAAAATTATTGAATTGGAATTTTGCCTGCTTAAGATATTTTTGTGTTATTCATTCAAAAAAGATTTATAGCCCACCGACCTTGTGCCAACCTCTCCTGAGATGCTTAAGAGAGTGAAGAGACATAAGTCCCTGCCCTCATGGCTTGTATAGTGAAGGTTACAGACTTTAAATAGTAATCTTTACTCTTTGAGTGCTTTCTTCTCTCATTAAGCCTAAGAAGACACACTTTTAATTACTTTGAGTTGCTTTACAAGTATAAGGAAAAGTGTCTTATTTTGGTTAAGAATTTAGAGTTTCTCTTTAATATGAGGCTTGGGAATATAAATCTGTCTTATTTGTTGTTTCATAATTCTTTATCCTCTACTGTAGGATCAATCATATGAAGGATTTTTTTTGAGATACAATTAATTTCTACATATATCTGAAGGACATAAAAACAGTAATAGTAATTATTCTACCTTAATATTTTAAAACTCACAGGGTAACTTTTAACCAGGTTTAGTCTTTACCACAGTGTCAGTAAACTTTGTCAATTAAAGGTGTCCTGGAGAGATGACTGAATCACACTGACACAACACTCATCGGAGAATCTACTAGTACTCATAGCTCAATATGCTGTCAGCAGAGGGGACCAGCTGGAGAAGGTAAGTCACTGGGGCTTGCCTTTGGGAGGTATGGCTCTCACTCGCACCTTTTCCTGTGTTCTGCTTCTTTGTTAATGTAAAATTAGCGGTTTTGCTGAAAAATCCAACCACAGATTGAAACCTCAAAAACCATGAACCAAATAAACCAGTATCTTATCTATATTGAGATATTTAAGACCTTTCACTGATAATTGTGCCTTAAATCTTTGTGATCTGTAATATGAGACATACCTGCATGTAATATGATGAAATACTTGCTTTAGCATTTTAATATTAAGTAAGATGAAATACTTTTAATGTCTGCTCCATTCAGCTCATTTGCTGTCTTCTTATTTTTGAATATTGGCTGGATTCTATCAGCTTGTCTTCTTTTATTGGATTATCTCTTCCAAGAGACTGCAATCTGAAATTTCAGTGATGCAATCATTCCTTTGTTGAAGGATCTTCAAGTTACCATGTCATGCATCTGAGATTTAGGCAAAAATCTCAAATGTTAAGTATGTGAATACTAAGGACTTTTCTCTGTCTTTGATCAACTAATGAAAGGAAATTAGTTCAATTCATAGTGTTTGACATGTATACTTGTATGCATCTCTTTAAACTTTTAAATCACTATAGGTGGTTCATTTTTGAAGAAGAATAAAATTTGTATAAGATAGAAAAAAACTATAAGATTAAAAACCCTACATAAATAGGGAAGACTGGTAATGATATTTCAGCGTTTTTGACATGAACTTAGGCATTATTACCTGAAAATATTTTAAGCATTATTTTTGCCTACTAATTTTTGTAAAAGGTTACTATTTTGCTTGATCAATCTAGATTCAACCTTTATTGAACTTTCTTTCATTGTATGATCCTAATAGTTACTTTGGAGGGCATATTTTTAATGATTTACTATAATTTTAACCAGCTCAGAAACATATCATAGAATATAAATTTTCACTTGAATGTTAACTTGATATCAACCCAATTTGCATTTCCTTAAATATTTATGTACAATGTAAAACTTTAGTAAATCATTAAAATATAATATATGTAAAAAGATAGATCTAGATACTTTATGAAGTTATTTAATGTAATCTCTATTATTGAATTTCATGTAGGAGGTAAATGCCAGAAATATTAATCTCTAACACTATACAAAGATCTTTAACTTTGCAATTCAAATTAGTTCTGTCATATAACCTCTCAAACTTTGCCCTGTGTTTCCAACATTACAGAAAATGGAATGCATGTATAACTTCATGTATTTTCAGTGGCAGCTCTTCATAAAATAATATATTTCTTTCTCATATTTCAAATCTCATTTTAAGAGTTCTTGCAATAAAATAACATTATTTATCTGACCCTTCAGTAAGAATATTCTTTCCTCCCTTTGTGATTGTTCTAAAGATAAAGTATTTTGGCACATCACTAATGGATTTTGTGGGTTTACTATCTATTTTTTTCAAATCTTTAAAGTATTTAAGGGCAAAGATTTTGTCATTCATGAATAAGTCTTTAAAATCAGAGCATGTCCTCCATTCCTAATTTACTGAATAGTTAGAGTAGTCTCTGCCAGTGGTGAACATAGTGAAATTTCTAAACTGCAAAAGCAATTCTGAGAAATATTTCTTTTACAAATGATATTTACAAATGATAATTATGAGATAAAAAATTTACTGGAAATAAAAATATTATGTGATCCTATAGGGGCCATTTTTAGCCAGAATATATCTGACAATAATGTTGTAACAACTTTGCCTTTGTATATAGTTAAAAAAAATATATATATATAGTATACACACACACACACACACACACACACACACACACAAACACACATATGTAGCTCATTTTTATTTACTGTCCTTGTAGCTAATAGTTTTGACATAGTTGCCCAGACTTGTCAAATCAGATTTTATTTCCTTCAGAAAGCCTTTGGAATAAAACAGCACAAACTATTGTCATTTATCTTATTAGAATTTCAGGACATCAAACAGTGTTTGGATTGGGTAATGTTCTAGCAACTCTGAAATACTGCTTTTTTTTCCTTCCTACTTATAATATTTTTAACATTTAGTGTAGCTCTAGATAAAAATTTATCAGTTTTTATTTAGTTAGTGAATATTGATGCTTTTTATTATACCAATAGGGGTTAGATCTTCCAATTACTAGTGACCATTTTGATAATGCATATCACATCCTAAATGTCTAAAATATTACATCTATTCATGTTTAATAAGGCCCAGTGTGTTTGTAATAAGCACTTGCTTTATTACTACATTACTCATGTATGAGTAACATATATCTGTATTTTTTTCTTTCCATATATCTATATTTTTTCAGGCAAGGGAGTAAATTTATTATAAAAAGTAAATTTCCTAATGTGCAATCAATATTACAGAAGTCAATCTTGGACATGTATGCAAGGAAATCTCAGAAGTATAAATGAATGCTTATTTTTGTGGGGAGTGTTTTCCACTGATGTAGCTACAATCTAGCAATTTACCTACCACCTCTAATTATCTATTTGGAATTCATTTATTTGTGCAAAAAAGGCAATGAAATTTAAAGATTGAAGACAGAAATTTAATTGACAATATAATAAACAGTCATCTAAAGTAAGTTTTCAGAAAATGACACTATCACTTATTGGAAATTTCAACTATATTCATAATGAATATAAGTGATTACATTTACAATCTTTTGTAACAGTTGGAATCTTTGAAAATTTCTTTTAATCAGTATTAAACAAAAGATTCTTTAAAGGAAATGAAGATTAGCAATTGTGTTTTGTGATTTTGCAATACTACGAGAACATTTCTCCTGTGGATTAGATGATACATCTGCACAGTTCAAGGTAAATTCACAGAATGTAGTGTAAACTGGCTATATTTCATTAGGAAAAGGCAAAGCATGAATTTTTGCAAATGAAAAAAGTATTTTCTTATTAGCAATAGTATTTTTTTGTTAGAAAACACTGACATTCTGTGATATGCCTAATTTGTATAATTCATTTGGTTACATTTTCCTTTTTTTTTAGTGTGTCTTAAATTAGTATTTTAAAGTGATGAGACATCTCTATTAGCATGGTTCAAGTTACATTACAATAATAATTTTTGTCTCAAAAATTTCCATGAAAAAAAAGGTATAGTCCATAAAACAAAATTGTACTATACAAAACATCTGGCAATTATATTTATTAATAGGGGATTTCAATAATGAAAAAATTTTATTGGAGAGAGCAAATTTGTTTATTTGTGTGGCTTTAAATTTGATATATACACTTTAAGATTATTAATCTTGGTTATAGCTTTTCTTTGCACACTTTTGAAATTGATTTATGTGCATTAACATGAATATTTTTGCACTATTGTGTAATGTTTATATTAATATTTAAATTAAATGTGGATTGTCAAAATATTTCATTAATTATTTAAATAGAAATTCATATTAAGAGATAAGAAGTTTAAATACAAGCACGTCTAAATATATTTTATTCTAATCATTTAATCACATACATCATTTAAGTGCTATTCCTTTAGACCATAGCTTTTTGTTTTCTATGTTTTACTTTATCTCAATTTTCAGATTGTTTTCTTAGAATGTTTTCTACTTTTAAAGCCAGATGGCACCTTACTTGCCTTCATTAGGTTGCCTTTTGCTTTCAACAAGAAGACTTTTTCATGATTAAATGTTAGATTTCGCTGTGTCACTACTCTTCAAATGTTTGTCACTATCTAACCCATAAATGTGAATTACTTGTGAATTTGGTCAGCCTGGTTCAACAGAGTTCATTTGAAATGTGTCGACTTTTGTGGCAGTCGTGGGGATGTTAACAAACCATGCTCTATCTTCACATTAATATTGTTATAATTTGGATGTAAATTTACCCCAAACCTATCACATATTCGGAGATTAGGCTTTTGGCAGGTGATATTTTTATGGGGTGCGATTAGTGATTTGCTGTGAGGAGTTGGGGCCTTGCTGGAAGTGAGTCACTATGATGTGACCTGGACAAGTGTGCTTCCCTCCTGAGTGCCTCCCTTTTGTCCTCTGCCTCCTGGCTGCCTGAGTTGTGTAGCTGTTCACCTCTAAGCCCTTCTTCCACTCTGCAGGCTCTGCCTTGGAGCTAGCTGACCGGAGGCTGTAACCATGAGCCCTAATAACCCTCTCTTCAGGTGGTCAGAGTGGGATGCTTTGTTCCAGCTATGTGGAAAATGACTAAGAAAAACACGATTCTGGAATTGTTCATCATTATCACAAAACTATATGTACTGTATGTAGCCATAGTTGTTTATTGTATAATGTATAGTAGTAACTGCTATATTGTAGTGTTGCTTTGAAGAAATATGTACAAGATTCACACAGTTGAATTTTAATGTTGGGGACCAGATAGTTATCTACTATTCAGGGAAAAGAAAGTAAACAAAAATCATGTTTCACCAGTTTATTTGATTTATTTATTTTAAAGAGGATAAAGCAGAATAAAACTAATCAAAACAAACCAGTGTAAGTGACACAGGACTTTAAAATATTACAAAATCAACAATAGTTACCATAATGCCTTTTAATGTCTTCAAAATAGCTACAGATAACTTTGGACATAGTAAAAAAAAAATCAAACAGAATAGAAACAATAAAAACCAAGCAATGAATACAATAAAGGACTTCAAAACAAGCCTATAGTAAATCCAAAATTGCTACCATAATATATCTTGCTGTCTGTGAAATAGCTGTTCCTGTCATCCAATTTGATACACTCAAACAAAAGAAAAAAAGAACCAAACCCAACCTAACAAAAAAATGGAAATGATATTGGATTTCAAAAGCAAGACCATAGGGAATCAACAGTAGCTGCATCCTCAGAAGGAGGTCCCCCCAGATGCCATATTATTCACTGACATCCTCTAAACCCATGATCAGACCACTGATCCTAGACCTGAAGTGTCCGTAAAACACCAAAGCACTAACATCCAATTGCATTTCACCTCCATAGGTACCATCACAGCCTGTGTTTCTCGGGATAAGCCTGTCATAGCAGGCAGGGTGTGTATGTGTGTAGGGGGGTGGTACTTCTTCTTTGACAGTCTGCGCACTGGAAGGAGCTGAGGTCTGCTGTTCCAGTCTGCTGTGGCCTGTGCATGGTGTTGGGTCCCAGACTGGACTTGCTTTCTGGAGTGGCCTTTTTCTCTCTACTCCCTGTCCACGAATGGCCTATTTCACTAGTTTAAATGTATATATTGCCAAAGGATAGTAAATCACTTGCAATATTGCATTATTATTTCTAATTGTTTAAATATAAATTCATCAGTATGAATTAAGGTTAGGCTTAAGATGTCTTGTGAAAACTCTATCCCTACCTAAATTAATTTAATTTAAATGATATGTCTTTTCTCCCTCCTCTCAAATGTCTTCCTCTCAAATGTAAGGCAAGGATAAGTTTATATTCTTCTGTTAGAACCTAAAGAATTTCCATAGAATGATATGAGATTGAAAAGATAATTGTAATAGGAATGCCATTTTTTTGTTTCTAGTCCAGGAAATGTGCCATTTTTTCTCAAATACACATTAGTTGACATTCATCTAGTCAGTTTTCTCATTTAGTTGTATTATGCTAAAATAACAAATCACCTCATGCATAAAGCAGCTTGGTAGCATTTATGTTTAGTTATGATTTGTTGAAAGACTCTTTATTGTTGTCCTGATGTTTTATCATATGCATGTGGGGCACTGTTGGTTTGAACAACAATGAAAAGCTAATATCACACTCCAGGATCTTGCTGATTGTAGAATGGTTAACAATAGATAAAATGCATTTATTCTTGGCAGTCTTTGAAAAGTACCTTGGAGAATTACTGCAGCATTATGTACTGTAAGTTTCAATTGAACTACAGAGTAAAGTGTGATTTTCACAGGCTTTTTGTATACTAAATGTATTGTGTGTTATTAAAGTAACAAAGCTTTTGTGTTGATATTTGCCTGATCCCTCACAATGGGATAATGTAATATAGAGAAAAAATCAGTAGTTTCAAAGCAGAATAGCTTACTTAACATGCTTACTAAGTAAACAACTATAGAGACATGAAAGCTATTAATTAGGAAGCTAAAGTTCATAACAGGGCATACAATACTGTGGCACAGCATAAGTTTTGGAAATTTCCTTGCATGACCACATCTTTGCAGGTATATGCCTTATAATGACAGATCAATTGAACTTACTTGAATGACTCTCTCTACAGCTCTACAGTCTTGATGCTCATCATCAGAACGAGCACTGGTCCTGGACATGGCCTACCTAATTGCTTACTAGAAAAATAATCTGAGTTTTTTCTTATAAAAAGGGAGGGTTAGAGATAAATTAGTGTCTTAGTTACATTAGTTGCTGACACAAAATATGTGAAACCCGAAGTTTAATGGAGAAAGACTTAGTTATCTCATAGTTTGTAGAGGTTTCAGTTCATAATAGGCTGGATCCAAGGCAGGGTGGCATAGCAAAGGGTCAATGCAAGAGAGCCAGTTCCTGGCAAGGAGAAGACAGTAACGGCAACCAAGGAAGAGAAAAGATATGCCTCTTTCTGTCCCTCATGTTGCATGCAGTCTACAGGGATTAAGGCTGTGCCAATCCAAATGATGGAGTGACTCAAAAATCACCCACCTTTGATCCAGCACCCTTTATCCTAGCATTGCACCATGAATCAGTCACATCCTATAGAGTCTGCCACCTCCAAAAGGCCCCATCTAAAACTGCATGAGGTTTTTATGAGTACATTTAGACATGAACCATGACAATTGGCAAAAAAGAAAGAAAACTATTATTTCTGTACTCTACCAGGAAGGTATACCCCAAATATTGTGGTGTCATTGAGTCTAATCCTCGAGAGCAAAGTTACTGCATGGTAAATAAGAATATGAATTGAGTGCTGAGGTGAAATTTTTTTTATAGAAATGACAGAAAATTCTAGAAACTAGCTTTTACTAAATAGATCATTTACTACAAAGGTTATGTAATGCAATATGGGCACAATTAGTCACTTTGTGTCTGGTATCACTATGGTCTATTGAGCATATATTCTCAGTAATACAATCAGTGTGGCAGAAAGACATTTTCGTTCCTTTTTATCAATAAGTCTACATCTAAAAGTTTATAGTTTTTTCAAAAACACCTTAGAATACATCTTTCTCAGCTTCACACCAGTAGCAATTTATAGAGAGTGAGAACAAACTAAAGGGAATAAAACTAAGTAAGAACAAACTAAAGCATCTAATATCAGCAATTGGGTGACAGTGATCATAGTTTTATACTCCACCCAAAATATGGATGGTGTGTTTTTGATTGAGAGAGAATTTACAATAGCAAGATACATATGAAAGTGATGCAAATAATGAAAAAAATTTCTACTGTTTTATAGTCCTATATATTATATAGATCTTTCACAAAACTGTCTTAATGTGAGCCCGAAAATGCATTTACATTTTTAGTTTCATTTGTGGGTGATGATATTAAGGAATACACAAGTTTGGTGAGGTACACACATTTAAAATAATAAGCATTGAAACTGCATTCACTTCTTTTAATTCTGAACTAAGTTGAAACTTGAACCCAGTGGCCACAACTTGAACTCAGTTCAGTTCTAAACTGCTTTTTAAAAAAAATCACATTATACTATACATAGGTGAAATAACTTGATACATTTTAGAGTGCTTACTTTGTTCAGTGTCTATATATTAAAACAATTAGTTTTGAAAGAAAATCTAGGAGTTCATTCTTTTATTACTTCAATTTTAGAGATGGTAAAGCTGAGCCACTGAACTTAAAGATTTATTCAAGCCATAAAGCTGATCAGTGGATCTTTCCTCCTGAGAAGTAGATTTATTGTTTCTGCTTTAATATTTAGATCTTTAATCCATTTTGACTTTAGTTTAATGCATGGTGATAGACATTGGTCTAGTGTTAGTATTTGCTATGTGGAAAATCAATTTTTCCAGTACCTTTTTTAAAAATTTTATTTAAAGAGAAAACAAAACAAAACAGAAAAAAATGGTAGTAACATACAAAATTCCAAGGAAAAAAAGAAAAGAACAAAAAACACTAAGAAATCATTACTTGATAACTTACATACTGTCATCTTGGAAATAGTTGTTCTATTTACAAAGTTAAAACATACAAAGTACACATTTAAACAATGAGACTGTAAATATTTCTGCTCTACTATCTAACAAAAACAGTAATATGGTCGTCTATCTTACACACATAAACATACATGCAATTATATCCTTTAGAGCACTTTCTTATCCTGTCTTTCTTACAGGAGCAATTACACATTTTCAGTTTTATTACTCCTACATTTCTTATTGCATTTTACAGTAGAGACACAATGTGATATTTATAAATATGATTCTTATTTATTTCACTAATGAGGATAGCCTCAAGTTGTCTCCATTTCCCTCTGAAGGCCTCAAGATCATCCTTCTTCATAACTGAGTAATACTTCATTGTATAAAAATACCACACCCTTTTCATCCACTTTGCAGTTGATGGGCATCTTGGTTGTTTCCAAGATTTAGCTATTACAAATTGTGCTGCTATGGATATGGGTGCACATATATCACTGTGATATGACATTTTCAGTTTTTCTTGGAAAATACTCAATACGGAAATAGCTGGGTTGAATGGAGCTTCCAGTCCAACTCTTCTGAGAATTCTTCATACTGATTTCCATAGTGGTTGCACCAGTCTATACTCACCAATAGTGGAGCAGTATTCCTTTTTCCCCACAGCCTCGCCAACATTTGTTATCAGTTGATTTCTTGCTGGCAGCTATTCTTTCAGTAGTGAGATGATACCTCAATGTTGTTTTAATTTGCATTTCTCGAATGACCAGTGATGGTGAACATTTCTACATGTATGTATTTGCCTTTTGTATATCTTTATCTGAGAACTGTGTGTTCATCTCAGATGCCCATTTTTAGAGAGGGTCTTTGAATTTGGGGGGGGGTTGATGTTTTTCAATTATTTATATGTTCTTGGTATAAGTCCTTTGTCTGAGGGGTTGCTGGCTAAAATTCTTTCCCATTCTGTGGGTTTTCTTTTCACTCTGCTGGTGATTTCTTTTGAAGTACAGAAACTTTTCAATAATATGAGATCCCAGTTGTTGATCCTTTGAAGTGTTTCACGTGCAGTTTGCATTTTGTTCATGAATTCTCTGCCTACCCCTATGTCTCCAAGACTCATACCTACCCTATCTTCCAGTAGTTTTAGTGTTCCTTTTTTAATGTTTAGGTCTTTGATCCATTTAGACTTTAGTTTTGTGCATGGTGATAGGCATGGATCTAGTTTCAGTCTTCTGCATGTGGAGAGCGAATTTTTCCAACACCATTTATTAAAGAGGCTATGCTTCTTCCAGTGAACATGTTTAGTCCCTTTGTCAAATATCAGGTGGCTGAGTGTCTTTGTACTTATACCCACAGATTATAATAGGTTGTTTCCACATTTTCATTAAATTGTAGGTATTGCTTTATTTCTTCCTTAATTTCATGTGTAGCCCACTGGTTGTTTAAAAGGTTGTTGTTTAATTTCTATATATGCATGCAGGTTTTGCAATTTCCTTTGCCATTAATTTTCAATTTCAGTTCACTATGGTCAGATATTATGCATGGGATAATTTCAATACCCTTTCCTTTACTTAAGAATGTTTTATGGGATAACATATGGTCTATTTTGGAGAATGTCCCATGCGCAGCTGAAAGGAACGTGTATTCTGATGTGCTTGGGTGGAATACTCTGTAAACATCTACTAAGTCCAGTTGCTTGCAGATATGATTCAGTTCTATTACTTCTTCACTGACTTTTTGTCTAGTTGGTCTATCTCTTTGTGACAATGGGCTGCTAACATCCTCTGTAAAAATGGTGTTCTTTTGTGTTTGGTTTTTCATGGCCTTTAGTATCTGTCTTATATATTTGGGTGCTCTTGTGTTTGGTGCATATACATTTATAATTGTTAGTTCTTCCTCTTGAATTTTTCTGCTTACAACTATGTAGTGACCTTTTTTATCTCTTTTAATCATTTTAGGTTTGAAGTTCACATTGTCTGCAAATAGAATAGTTACTCCTGCTTTTTTCTGGGTTCCTGCTACATGAAATACTGTTTCCCATCTTTTGACTTTTAACCTATGAGTTTCCTTTTGGGTCAGATGTGTTTCTTGTATACAGCATATTGTGGGATCATGTTTCGTGATCCATTCTGTCAACGTATTTCTTTTGATAGCTGAATTGAGGCCATTTACATTTATAGATATCACCAATATGTACTGGCTCAACTTTGCCATGTTATGTTCCAATTGTTTACTTTCTGCTTTTCCTCTTATTTAATTGCTTGCCCTATCTGGTGGTTTCTTTCTGTTGTTCTGGGGATTGTGGTCACTTTTATCTCTGTCCGGTATGTCTTTCAACACTCTTTCTAGGGTTGGTTTGGTGGATGTGAATTTCTTCAGTTGTTCTTTGTCAAGGATGTATCTTGTTTCTCCATTAAATTCGAATGAAAGTTTTGCTTGGTACAACAGTATGGGTTGAAAGTTGTTTTCTTTCAGGGCTTGAAATATTTCATTACAATTGCATCTTGACTTGAGGATTTGTGCTGAAAAGTCTGCTGTGATTTTAAAGGGCTTTCCTCGATAGGTGACTTGTGTCTTTTCTCTAACAGCTTTTAGTATTCTGTTTTTATGTTGTATGTCTGAGATCTTAATTATTATGTGTCTGGGTGTAGATTTATGTTGGTTGTGACTGTTTGGTGTTCTATATGCCTCACTTATCTGCATATCAGATTTTTCCCCATGTTTGGGAAATTTTCTTCTATTATTTCTATGAATATTTTAGATATGTCATTTACATTGACTCCAACATCTTCAATAATGCCTATTAGTCTTATATTGTTGCTCTTGGCATCATCTTGAAGCTTCTGGATTGTCATTTCATGCTGCTTTGTTATTTTTAGAAGTTCTATCCTTTCATGATCACTAATTGTGATCCTGTCCTCAAGGTCTGAAATCCTATCCTCAGCTTCATTTAAATGGTTTTGCATGCTTTGAATTGAATTTTTTTGTTTCTTGGATGTCTCTTTCAGTTTGCCTCATGAATTCTGCTTGTTTTCTATATTGTTCATTCAAGGTTTCAATCAGTTTCCCATGTTCCTGTAATTTTTTCTCTATTTCTTCATTAGCTGTGCTCACCAACTCTTTTACTAAGGTTGTTACTTCTATCTTTACATGGGAGAGTACCTCTAATTTGAATTCCTCCATGACCTCACGGAGTTGTTTTTTTATTTCATTCGCTATCTTTTCAGAGATTTCTGGTGTGTTACCTTTGGAGTCCTCTATTTCAATGTCTCCCATACTTGCAGCTGGTGGACTGGATGTTTGAGATTGCATTTTGCTTTTTCCTTTTGCCATTTTCCTCTTTTGAGTTAGTGTTTGGTCCTTAAGACCCACTAGTATCAACTGTTGGTAGTGAGTATCTTGGTGTCTTACTATAACATTGATGTTTGTCCAGTTGCTGGATCCCACAATAAATAGGTGAGCCAGTCAAAGCTGACTTCCTGCTGCAGGGCCTGTTGGGTGAGTCCTGTATTCTTCCTGGGCTGATAAGCCTAGTAGTATTGATGTAGGTCAACTTTTAGTTCCTGCTAGTACTGTATCTTCAGGTTTTTCCAGGGTATCAAATCTCCCTGTCTGTAGTGTTTGTGTTGGCTGAGGCCCTACTGTGTCCCTATTGTGTGCCTGTGTGTCTCATAAGCCCTTTTGATTTTCTTCAAGTTGGGGGATTCCTTCTCGATACACTCCTCACTCTGCCTGATGTTTTCTGTGTGTAGGAAGGGGTCACCCTCACTCTTGTGAGACTTAACAAGGTTTTACAGTTAGTTGGAGGGAGCTTTACCACTGGCACTCTTTAGCTACTGTATACCTCTCTTTTAGGGGCATACTCACCACACTGACTGGAGCCAGTTGAGATCTTGTTACTGTGAGGCAGTCACTTTATCTCCCTTCAAGCTAGCACAGATAGTCTGCTGTAGTCCAATGTTCCTTTGGGCACAAAGGATTCTGTTGGGATTCTGTTGCTGCTGCCCCCTGAGTGAATGCAGTCAGGGCCCAGGTTGGGTTCCTAGCCTGTTGGCTGCTTAGGGTTCATGGAGCACAGTCCAGTTAGGCCCACTTGTCCCTCTTGTGCATCCTGGGGTGATATCAGATGCAGGGTGTGGTCTTACTGTGTGGGCACAGAGTTCCAAATTCGCCTGGTGCGTATTGGGATTCAGCCCGCTGCTGGAGTGCGCACACTCAGGGCCTAGGGTGGGCTCCTGGCCCTCCTAGATGCCCAGGGCTTGCTGAGTACAGTCTGATTAGGCACACTGGTCCCTCTCGTGCACCTTGGGGTGGTATCAGATGCAGGGTGTGGTCTTACTGCCTGGGTGCAGAGTTCCAAGATTGCCGGGTGCAGGTCGGGATTCCACCTGCCTTGGGAGTGTGCGCAGTCAGTCCAGTACCATTTATTAAAGATGCCATCTTCCTTCTAGTGAACATGTTTGGCCCCTTTGTCAAAAATAAGGTAGCTGTGTGTTTGTAATTACGTTGGCATCTTATAATCTGTTCCACTGATCCTCAGGTATTCTTTTTTCAAGTACCGTGTTGATTTTTTCACATTAGCTTTGTAACATAATTTCAAGTAAGGGATTGGGATGACTCCTGCCTTGCCTTTGTTGCCCAGGATTGCTTTTGCTGCTAGGTCTCTTCTGCTTCCAAATAAATTTTAGGATTTTTTTCTTTAGTTTTGTGAGATATGTTAGTGCTATTTTGATTAGGACAATATTAAATCTGCACAACAATTTGGAGAGTATGGCCATTTTGGATATGTTAATTCTTCTTATCCATGAACAAATGATATCTTTCCATTTTTGAATATCTTCTTCCATTTGTTTTTAAAGTATGATAATTTCAGTATATAGATCCTTTACTTCTTTTGTTAGATAGATTCCCAAATATTTCATTTCTTTGGATGCTTTTGTGAAGAGTGTGGTTTCCATAATTTCTCACTCGGGGAACTTGTTGTTTGTGTACAAGAATGCTATTGATTTTTGAGTGATGACTTTGCATTCATCTACATTACTGAATTTGATTATTAACAATAACAGTCTTTCACTGGAGATTTTGGGGTCTTCTGTGGAGAGTATCATGTCATCTGTGAATAATGATAGTTTAACATCTTCCTTTCCTATCCTTATTCATTTTATTTTTCTCTCTTGTCTAATTGCTCTGGCTAATGTTTCCAGAACTATATGGAATAGGAGTGGGGATAGTTGACATCCTTGTCTTGTTCCTGATTTCTGAATGAAAGCCATCTGTTTTTGTTCATTTAGTATGATGTTGGCTGTTTCTTTGTCATAGATGACTTATGTAAGATTGAGACAAAGAACATCTATTCCAATTTTCTGTAGGGTTTTTATCATGAAGGAGTTCTGGACTGTATCAAAAGCTTTTTCATAATAGATTGAGATAATCATGTCATTTTTGCCTCTGGTTCTGTTCACATGGTATATTACATTTATTACTTTGTGTATGTCGAACCATCCCTGCATTCCTGGGATAAATCCCACTTGGTTGTGGTATATAATCTTCCTAATGACTTGCTGCATTCTGTTTGCCAGTATTTTACTGAGAGTTTTTGTATCTATGTTCCTTACAGAGATTGGTCTGTAGTTCTGATTTTGGTTTTTCTCTGGTTTTTATATGGGTTTATATGGGTTTTTCTCTGGTTTTTATATCAGAGTAATATTGACCTATAGGAATGTGTAAGGGAGTATCACTTCTCTTTCACTTTTATTAAAGAGTTTGAGGAATATTGGCAGTAAATATTGACTAAATTTCTTGGAGAATTCAGCAGTGAATTCATCAGGACCCAGACTTTTCACTATTGGTAATTTTTAATTACATTTTCAATCTCATTCAGTGATAATTGGGTTATTCAGTATATTTTATCTTCTTCACTGAGCTTTGGCAATTCATAGAAAACTGTCCCTTTCTTCTGCATTTTCCATCTTAAGAGAGCAAATATTTTCAATGTAAGTTTTGATGACCTGAATTGCCACAGGATCTGTAGTGATTTCAAACTTTTTGTTCTTCAATGTATGAATTTAAGTCTTTTCTTGATAAGGTTGCCTAAGAGTTTATCAACTTTATTTGTTCTTTCAGTGAACCAACTCTTCAAATCATTAATTCTTTGTAGTGCTTTGTTGGTGTACATTGTGTTAATTTCTACTGTGGTATTTATAATTTCTTCTCTTGTGTGGATTTTGGATTTGTTTTGTTCTTTTTCTAGAATCTTGAGATGTAATATGAGGTTGTTTATTTTTGCTTGTACTGTGTAAGAATTCATCACTGATGTAAGAATTCATCACTATAAATTTCCCTCTTATGACTGCTTTCATTGTGTCCTATAAGTTCCAGTATGTTATATCTGCATTCTTATTTAGTTGTATATTTCTTCCTTTGTGTCACCTGTGATCCATTGGTTGTTTAGAATGGTGTTATTTAATTTCCATATATTTACAGAGTTTTTGAAGTTTCTTTTGCCATTAATTTCCAATTTCATTGCACTATGATCAGATAATACACATAGGATAATTTCAATTCCTTCGCATTTACCAAAGAATGTTCTGTGGTTCATTTTAGAAAACATCTATGTGCAGTTGAGAAGAATGTGTATTCTGATTATGTTGGGTAGAACACTCTGAAAACATCTACCAAGTCTATTTGTTCACAGATTTGGTTCACTTCTGATATTTCTTTGTTGATTTTTTGTCTAGGTGATATATCTCTTTGTCACAGTTGTGTATTAAGTTCTCCATTATAATTGTGCTATTGTTTATTTGATTTTCAAGTCTACTAATAATTGTCTTACATAGTTTGGATGTTTCTGTATTTGGTGCATGCATATTTATAATTGTTATCTCTTTCTCTTGAAGTTTCCCCTAACAAGTATATAGTGACTTCCTTTATCTCTTTTGATTATTCTTTGAAGTTCATAACTGTTTGCAAATCGAATAACTGCCCCTGCATTTTTCTGGGTTCTTGTTATATGGAAGATTGTTTGCCATCCTTTGTCTTTCAGTCTCTGAATTTCTTTTTGAGTTAAATGTGTTTCTTATATACAGCATATTCCTGGATCTTGTTTCTTGATCCATTCTGCGAGTGTGTTACATTTGATTTCTGTACTGAAGTCATTTACATTGATGGTTATAGCTGATATATATTGATGTATCACTCTGATGTTTATTTTCCTGCTGTTAGTTTCATGTTTTTCCCCTCTGTTTAATTGCTTTCCCTGCCGGGTGGTTTCTTTCTACTATTGTTCTTGGAATTGTAGTAATTTTTATCTCTGTCTAGAATATCTTTCAGTACTCTTTCTAGGGTTGGTTTGGTGGTCATAAATTTCTTCAGTTTTTCTTTGTGATGGAAGTATCTTGTTTTTCCATTACTTTTGAAAGATAGTTTTTCTGGGTACATAAATCTGGGCTGGGAGTTGAAAAATACAGGATGTTTTATTGATTTGAATGTCATCCTTGCACATGGGCCATTCTAATATTCTGTGGATTGTTCCAGTTGTAATATATGTGCTGTGAAAGTGAGCACGCTTCAGAGTTTTTAATAAGTAGATGTTGGAGTTCATCAAATGATTTTTCTTCATTCTTTGAGATGATCTTGTGGGTTTTGTCCTTGCTTATGTTTGTGTGGTGTATTACATTTATTGATTTACATATGTTAAACAATTCCTGCATCTGTGGAATGAATCCTAGTTGGTTTTGCTGTGTAATATTTTTGGTGATTTGCTGCATTCCACATGCCAAATATTACTGAAGACTTCTGTATCTATGTTCATTAAAACTTTGGCCTATAGTTATTTTTTTGTTTGGGTCCTTTTTTGGCTTTGGTATCAGGGTAATGGTAGCTTCCAGAAATGAGTTTGAGAGTGCTACTGCCCTTTCAGTTTCATTTAAGAATTTGAAGAGTGTTAGTATTAGATGTTTAAAATTATTGTAGATTCTAGAAGTGAATCCAGTGGGAACTTGGCTTTTCTTAGTAATTTTTATATTATTTAAATTTTATTGATTGAAATTGGATTACTCAAAATGTTTATATCTTCTTGGTCTAGCTTTAGTAAATCTTATGTATCTAAGAATCTATCTATTTCTTCCTAATTTTCCATTTTATTTATATACAGGTCCTCAAAGTAATTACCAAAGATCTTTTGGATCCCTGAAGACTCTGTTAACCCCAAAAGATAACAAGAGACTGAAAGTCAAAGGATGGAAAACAATATTCCACGCTAGAGGATCTTGGAAAGAAGCAGAGTAGTTACCCTAACTGCAGACAAGGTGAATTTCAAGAAAAGACTGATTGGAAGAGACAAAAAATATTTGAAAAAGTTTCAATTCAACAAGAAGAGCTGATAATTATAAATTTCTGTGCACTAAATATTGGCACATCCAACTTCATAAAAACAAACATTAATTGGCATAAAATATCAAACAAATACCAATTCAATTTTAATGGGGGAAATGAATACCCCACTGTCACTAACAGACAATCAACCTGACAAAAAAATTAACCAAGAAATTTCAGAGTTCAACCAAAACTTTGAAAAAACAAGTACGTGAAGTGTTCCATTAAACAACAGAATATGCATTTTTTTCAGCAGTACATGTGACTTACTACAAAATAAAATGCACTTTAACCCATAAAACATGCTTAAGTAAATGTGAAATAATCAAAATTATCCAGTGTATATTATCAGATCATAGTGTAATGAAACTAGAAATCAACAGCAAAAGACACCACAGAAGCTATGCAATCACATGGAAATTAAACAATACTTTCTTAAATAATCAGTGCGTCACAGACAAAGTTGAGGAAAAAATAAGACAATTCTACAATCAAACATAGTATGTCATACTGGTACCTATAATACATAATGAAAGGAATCCTATGAAAGAAGTTTATAGTGGTGAATTTCCACATCAGGAAAATAGAGGAAACTTAAGTAAATAACCTAATGATATACTTCAAGGTTCTAGAAAAACAGGTGCAATCCTAGCTTCTCAGAAGTATATTATAAAATTAGAGCAGAAAATAGTAGGCTAAAAAACAAAACAAAGAATCAAGAGCTGGTTCTTTGAAAGATTAAACAAAATGGACAAACCTTTAGTCAAATATATCAAAATAAGGAAAGAAAAGACACAAATCTACACAATTAGAAATGAAAAAGGTGGCATATTGCAAATTCTACAGGAAGGTAGACTCTTAAGGGAAGAAAGGATATTGGAAAGATAAAGTAAAACTGAACAAAATGCAATGCAAAAATATACAAACTCCTTCAAAATAAATTTAATTATGTATTGGAAATATATAGGACTTTAGCATTCTTTGCACATTGATTTAACATATAAGAATTAAAGGTATATATTTGACTATAAAGTTTAACAACGTCCTAATAAGATTATTTATAATTCCATATGAATTTATTAAATTGCTTCCAAAGTAATATGTCATTCAGAATTTTTATTCTATTATGAAAGCTTTAAAATCCATGTATAAGAAAAATAATATTTAAGTTGGTGTTGTCATGGGAATCTTTATTTGCACTTGGGTAGGTATATAAACACTGTTCCAATTCTATGACAAGTAAAGTGGAAATGTTGACAGGATGATATGAAATATATCATATGAAGGTATCTTAGAGCATAAAATTCTGTAATAACACTAGCATTAAAATTTCTTGTTTAATCTCTAAATATGCCAATTTATTCTAAGCATGTTCACTAAAATAATGTAATTTGAAGTTTAAAGCCATTACATAATTCACTACCTTCTACTAAGTATCTAATTCTCAACCTAGGTTCACCAGTGATCTTCTTTGTTCTAGTCTCTCTTTGTTCTACTCTACTCTCTTCTTTTTTCTATTCAGTTATAGTTTGTCTTATTCACAAGTCAATATTTCTTTTTTGTTCTTTCCACGATTAACATGCAGTTGCCACTGCTTCTTAGAGTTTGAGCTCCCTGTGGCTACGCAATCAAAACCTAGGAGTCTGTGGAGTAAGTCATAGTCTAAAGATTTCTAACGGAGGTCCAGAAATGCTGCAGTTGAGACAAATTCTATAATTATAGTAAGCACTGGAAATACCTTTTTGGAAACATTTACTGATATTTTCAACTTACTGATTCCTTTGTAACATTCTATATATATTGGTTTCCACATCTACCGAGATGGGTTAATGATTATATATTAGAAATGTTCTATAAACCTTTGATAAAGGGTAGTACACAAGAACAATGCATCATCTTTCTGTCCATTGTGTTTTAGAATTCTGCACAGGTTGAGAAAATATGGATCTGTTCAACATAATCTGTCCTAAGCTTATTTTGCTTTCTTATACTCTGATTTGATTGATATTGAAAAATATTTCCATTTCAATAATAGTTCTTTGAGGATAACACAGATTGAAAAAACAGAATAATAGTTTGTCACAAGGTGTTATATCCCCAATGGAGATGCTATTTGTAATAATACATATAAATATTTCAATTGCCTAAAATATCACATTGAAAACTGTAAAATAAATATCTGTTGAATGAATCTAGCAAACCCTTTGTGTGAAAGTTGCCATTTTCTTCATGTATTTTAAATATTGTGTCACAGAAACTTGTGCTTGGTGCTCACACATTTCCAATAGATATGGATTTTATGTCAAAAGAAAGTAGTGTTGCTGTTGCTGAGGTTTAATAGACTTATGTCTTGTTAGCAAAAAAAAAGTAAGGATAGAATGAAAATAATTTTTGACATAAGTAAAATTAATTCACCTCCATTTTCCCCATGAAATCATTCTCAGATGTTATTTTACACTTGTATTTTACATTTATTTTATTTCTACCTCATAGCTTCTCAGTATTATTTAATTATGTTTATTTCTTTCCTATGATCCTTTTATCTTCCTCTTATGTTTATTTCTTTCCTGCTATCCTCTTATCTTGCTTTTCATTAGAAGGAATGAATCACATTTTATGCTTAATTCTAAGCTGCTCTATGAATTCTTGCTTGGTGTTTTTCTATTAATTTTCCCCCTTTGTTAAAGGATTATGCTGTATGTTTTTTAGTATCTTTAGAGGTATTTTATGCCAATTTAATGGCCGTGTTGATGGCCTGTATGTTGAACTGCTGGGGTTGAAGAGAGAGAGTGCAAAGTCAATCTTAATCAATAGCTACTGAAGTTTTCGGACTCATGTTTTTTTTTTTTTTAACTTGCTCTATTCACTATCTTTCTGCAAAGGGTTCAGTTATTATGGATTGTTTCAAAGAAAAATCTTTGATGCTTCTTTTCTCTTTACAATATAAAATTCAAACAGGTTCTAGTTTTTTTTTTTTTTTTTACCTGAGTCACCCAATCTGAATGAGAAAATTCTTGTGATGTTAAGTTTAAATGGAGGCCTAGAATTTCCTTTCTCAACATGCAGAAGACCAAAGGGGAAAACATGCTTTCTTTGGTCCTTGCTACAGAAACTTATTTAATTGAAAAGAAAATTTATGCTTCATTAGGAACTTCCATCCATTGAATTAAAATAAACAGAAGGGATCCTGATCTCAGAGTAGAAACTAATAATTTTAGATGCTCAAATCAGCCTGTATCAAGCAACATTAAAATGGGAGAGATGACTGAGAAAACCTTCTAATTTCTGAATCAAAAATTTTTCTTAAACTCTCAGAACTGTGTCCAGTGAATACAGCTTAAAATCTCACAAGTAAATCTGTTGTTTGCATGGTTTTAATATTCCAGATATCCTGAAAGTAAATCTCTGCCTTCAGTGGACTTTTATTGTATCATTACATAGTACTGAGCATTTATGAGTCAAGTGATGTTAGACTTTAAGGAGAATAAAGAATAAAATCTCTGGTTTTTAAACAGCTCATGTAGTGAAAGAATAAGGCAAGAGATTTGTTCTAAACAGTGAAATAATAAAACACAAAACACCCATAAATCCATAACGTGATGACTTCTATATTGAAAATGGCATCTTGAAGCATGATTTAATGTACAGTTGACAAGTAAAAATATCTCTATGTGGCATTAAGTGATTGAGTAAATTAATCATAGATATTTGGACTTCATCAATGTATGACTAAAGTGCTAGGATGATAGGAATTAATGAAAAAGTAAATAAATTGAGATATGAGGGACACTGAAAATAAAATCCTGAGATCTTAAGAAATAGTTGAAGAAATAGCAGCAAGAATAATGAGAAGCCAAGGGAAAAAATTAAAATATGGAAGAACAATTAAAAACGATTTTCACTGAAAGGGAGGGACTGGCACAGAAAGTTGGAGAGTGAGATGTGTGTGGGAAAAGCAGTCAACTAGAGCAATTGTTGTATAAGTCAATCACAATATACTCTGAAATGCAACCAATGGATTCATGATTTGTAAACATGTATGCAGCCTTAAAATCAGCAGTTGTACAGGACTGAAAAATGATACAAGAAATGAAATAAAAGAAGCAAAGCTATAAGCAAAATATCTACAAGGAAGATATAAACAAAAGTCGATGAAGAACAGCTATTAAAGATGATAAAGAAATAGGGCAAAAGTATATGAGATCTATCACTGAACATAAGAGGGGAAATTTTAAAAAAGAAAGAAGTGATTGTTTAATTTCTACCAATAAAGTAGAATCACCCTTCAAATAATACAGTGGATTTTGCAATTAAGTGGTTTTAATAATATACTAAATTTGCTTAGCTAAAATTTATTTTCATAATTATACAGTGAACATAGAAGACCATTGTGCCGGTCCATTTCTGTACAGTTCATGGGAGGGTTTCTAAGAGCTGAACTGCTCGGTCACAGTAATGTGTAATGGAGCAGTAATTCAGTACAAGTTAAGAGACTGGAGATAAATGAAAGGAATGCAATGATTTAAAGAGAGAAGTTGTCATTTAGAGTATTGTGGAAGAATTACCATAGAAATAAGGAAGATCTTTCATTCATTTACTATTTTGAATGGTATTCTCCAGTTTTATTTAGCCTAAAATATCATGTCACCAGTAGGGTGGCTCTTAAAAATTGTAACACTGACTGACTGTGAGCCTAGAAAATCTAATTTGTCAGGTAAAAATACACTTCTGTGCATTTAAAAAAAATGGTGATCTTTTGTTCTATTTGCAAGTTTACTTATCCTATGCATGTTAACTCTGTTTTATTTTGTTATGTTTCCGAAGCCAGGTCATTTCAACAGCTTCAGAATTAAGCCTACACTATAATTATATTGAAACTTAATTTTTAAAGGGGTGAATTTAAAGCTTAGAATGTCAGTCCTTAAGCCATTTCAAAATATCATTCAAGTCTGCCTCACTGTTCTACCACCTAAGAAATATGCTGAGAGTATGGTATTTATTTTGTCATGGTATATAACCATTCAGATAAACTTCCAATATCTTTTTCTTCACCAAGGAAACATGAGGAGACTGTTGGTAAATGAAGTCATGACTGAGAGTGTTTTGCCTCGCTCTACATTAATTTTTTACTTATATTCAATTTTTCAAAACATGAGGAAATACTTGGAATTCTTCAAATAGTAAATATACACCTGTAGTGTTTCTACTCTGAGAATATGGAGAAGAGGTGTTAGTGTGGAAGAGAAGTAATACATATGAAGGGGTAAAGCAGATTAGAGTGAGACATGTGACTAAAATATGTGAAGAAGGAGAGATGGTTATAATATAGCCTAAATTCTTGCAGTAGTCATTTCGTTTAGCTTGACATTTTGGAGGAATTGAAACTTCTAAAAATAATATGCTGACAGTCACATATTTGCCTAGGGTAATGATCTTACTGAAAAGCGATTTAATTTGATGCACAGAACTCTTCTGCATAGTCCCAAACAAGCTCTTTTGGGTTATCAATTTCCTGGTGAAATAATTACAGTAACAGCTTAACAGTCTTTTCTTATCCTTTCTTTTAGAAGAAGTAAGCATGTTTTATAGAAGTCCTGCACACAGCTGCAATATGAATGGCAATATTTCTCTTACATCTGTGAAGGCTGATTTTCCTGACCTTAGCTTCAGAGCAATTGAGTTAAACACTCAGGGGACTGTATTACTATATTTAAGACAACATGCATAATGGGGCTTATTCAGCTGAGTAAGACATGATACCTGCCCAGGAGTTGCTTGCAAACCAGAAAGAGAGGCAGATTCATATGTAAACAACTCTTCTAGAAGTCTAATTGTAATTATAGGCAGTAGGAGAGCTTTAGTGGATGGTTTCCTTATGTTTCTCCTACCTGCTTCAGCAGCCAGGGAAATCACTCTCCCTCATCTTATACCTTGATATCACTCATTGCTTGGTGCATGGTTTAGAGGGCCTCTCTTGGAATATGTTCTGTCTAATAAGTAATCTTGCCACAGAGTCTCAGTAAAATGATACAAAACTCATTTCATCAACATTATAGACACAAAGAATCAGAATAAAATATCCCTAGAAGGGCAAGGATAAAGTGTTGCTAATTATTTTCTTCTCAATTATATACCTCTAGGTGCAGAAACTGCCTTTTGTGCAATCATTTTCGGTGAAGCAAAAAAAAAAAAAAAAGGTCCGCTTTTGAGACGAAGTGGCTAGTTCCGAATGGGAAATGACTAGCAGCTGAACTTGACAATCTGCAAAGTCCATTTACCTGGAAGACCCTTAAGCAAACAGGACATCAGAGTAGAGATTAACAAAAAATAAGTCTGTTGAGAAATATAGATGTAACCTGGAAGGGAGACAAAAATACACTCTAAGAAAATCATGAAATTTGGGGACATCAGGGAAGATTATCCACCCCTTAGTACTCAGCCAATGAGGAAACACAGTTTTAGAAATTGTGCTTTAGGGAATAAAGTGCTTGCTATAATTTCCCTGAATGTTTGTGCTTACCAAACACAGGATCTGCAAGACAGACATTAAAGTCTTGCTTTTGCTGTGCTTGACACTCCAAGTTCACTCCTTGGGTTTGGGAATGTGAGGATACTTCTCACATCTTCTATGAGTGCTATGAAGAATAAGTCTCTGAATGGTGTTCACTTCCTGGCTATTCCTGTTTTTTTGTTGTTACCATCTTGATCTTTTTAGTTTTAGTCTGAATGAAAAGTCTCCAAAGACACATTAAATCATCAAACTCAAACACAGAATTCTGAGTAAAGCTTGTTTGCTGTACATGTCTTATTTTTCCTGGCACAGAAAAGTATGTAATTTAAGCACACTTTTGTCTAGCATATGCCATAAAATGCTCTAGCTAAACCTTTTTTTTGCGTAGAGCTTTTAAGTTTCTTTTTAAAAGTGAAAAAGAAAAAAAAATAGGCATGCTATTACTAGCAATTAACATTGTTACTATAATTGAAAAATAAAATTAGACTGTGCATTCTGGATGTCAGTACTCAAAGCATGATAATAGAAGTTATAAATATATTAATTACCAAAGGGATTTATTATATTCCTGGCCATATGTTAAATATTTTCCTGTGTGGAACATAATACAAGGGACAATGGCTATTGACAATTTTATTGCAAAACTAAAAATTTCACAAGGCAAAATTTGGAAACAATATTAAGACAAAAAAAGTCATAGTACTATGAAAACAAAATTTCCGTTATTTTTCTCTCTCCCAGGTTACATCTACACTTCCCAATAAAGACTAACTTTTTGGTTAATCTCTCCTCCCATTTCTTGTTTGCTTAGGGAGACTTTCAGGTAAACGCACTTTACAGTTTTTCAAGTAATTTTCCACTCAGAACTAGGTACTTCATCTTGAGAATGGACCACTTTAAGTTTTTGCTTCACAGAACATCATGCCCCACTGGACTGCACAATCTACAGTTCCTGGTGTCCCTCTTTGTTACTTTTTTCATCGCTAAGACAAAATACCTGATACTCAAAGTCAAAGGAGAAAAGTTTTATTTCTGCTTACAATTTGTAGAGGTTTCAGCCTGTAGTTGGCTGGTTCCAAGGCAGCATGGCATGGCAGAGGAGAAACAGTGTGTGGCGAACAGAAGGCAGTAAAGCAGTGAAGCAAGGAAGTGATGACAACAGTCCCTTTTCTGCAGGGGTGGGGCACCCTTAACCTCAGAATTACACCATTAATCCCAGCATCAGCTCCTAGTTTCAGCCACCTTCAAAAACTCCCACCTATGAGAACATGAGGCTTTGGGTGGACATCTAAGTACAAACCATAACACTTGCAGTTACTGTTGTTTAGAGCAAGGCAGATAGATAAACTGATGTGAGTGTTACACAGTAGGATAGACAGTTTATCTCTTTTCATAATTGCATAAATCCTTTAACTACAGATAGCTTAAAAGGAAAAATAGCAATCTCAACTTGGAGAAGTCTAAAAACTCCATCTTTAAAGTGGAATCTATGGTTAAAGAAAAATGTTATGTAACTCTGGAAATCTGGAAACACAGTTTCTGTACTTGCCTTCATAAGGAAGTACAATTTCTTGTAAAGGTAGGAATGGATTAATGTTTCTTTTTATCTATGTCTTGAACTCTGTACCAGTGTATCATATATTTTACACTGGATGTTAAGCAGACCTTTAATTTGAGTGACAGAAGTTAATGCATTTTGATATTTTTTCCTCCAAATAGAACTCCTAGGGTTATGGAGATAAAACTGAGATTTTGGAGAGACCAAGCAAACAAAGTTTTCAGGCAGTGATACTAGATAGGACAGAGTAATACAAAAAAGAGAATATGAGGAGATCTTTATCTGAATATTCAGTGGAAAACTAATCAGCATAGACCTGGGTAGAAAAAAATATCTACCCCGAAGGACTGGAATAACACTGCCTGGGACACACAAAGGGTCTATAATACTGCTGGTTTCCTCCAGACAGACTGGCAAAATCTTAATTTCACAAGGTATTGTGAAGAATACATTGGTGTTACTTCAGGACACTAAACATCGATCTAGTCATACCTAAAACAACTGAAAAACAAAATTTACAAAAGAATGATTTTTAAGAAATTTCTTAATTCTAAGAATAGTGCTCAAGAATATTTGTTGCAATATAAAAATATATGGTGGGGTAAAATTTATAATGTGTGACATCCAATAAAAATTAAGAAACTAATTCCCAATTTGCTTTGTGAATATAGATAAAACTAAATAAATTTTCAAAAATCAAATATAACAAAAAAGCATTGAGACATTTTATGGTTTTTCCAAGAGTTATGACTTTCTTTTAGTGTTTTAAAATCTGTCAATATAAATTATTATATCAATAGAACAAACACAATCACCTCTCATAATCTCAATAAGGCAAGAAGAGCTTTAGATAAAGTACATTTATTACTAACAAAAGTACTCAACAACATAGAAATAGAAATATATATTCCTCAGTCTGATAAATGAAGAATATGAAAAAAAGCATACTTCAGTTGGAATTATTTGGCTTAATATAAAAAAATCAATTCTAACCACTTTATTAAACATTGCTCTATATGTTCTAGATAGCTTGATAATTTTTTAAAAATCCAAGTAATTGGCATTATAGGCATGTGTCTCTGCCTAGCTTCTACTTGAATATTAAATTAAATTCTAATTATCTGGTGAAAATATTTCATCTTTGTATTTATTTTTGGAACATTGTAAACATAACTGCTATAACATCAACCCACAATATCTCAAATATCTGAAGTTCCTTTCTTTATACATTTACTTTTGTCTAAGATTTTTCAGTCAGATGGCCCTAACTTCTGGCATGGTTGGTAATTTTTGACTATATCATTGTTGTGTGTGAATAATGGGTAATTCACTCGATTCTTTTTTCCCTTGTGTGCTAGTAAAGAGTTCACACATCATCTCTTTCAGTTGAGGATGATCTGCTTCTAGTTTATTCCTACACTGTGTTGCTTCTCAATTAAAATCCTGATGTTTTTGTAAGTCCTAAATGTCAGGTTTCCTTCATCAGCATCACCAGACTGCAAAGCACCTTCTTACCTTTTTAGTACTATCTCAGAAGTTGATTTCTGCTTAGATTCTTAGTATATATTCCTAGAGTATCTGATTTTATTTACTCATCTAATAACTCAAATGGAAACTTTTACACTGTGCCATGCCTACTCTCTCAAGTTAGCTTTTACATTTTTGCTATTTTGATAACCCTGAAGTCCAGTAATGCTTCTTTTTTCCACTGAGACAGTCAGATGTTCCAGAGATTTGATTGGTTTTTAGCATCCATGCTTCATGATTTTTTTAAATCAACAAAAGTCTCAAAGGAGAGTAAATAGCTAAGAGTAAGTGGCTAAAGTAAGGGTAATGTATGGACCACTGATATACTATATATTAAAAAGTTAATTTGTTCCAGCTTGTTAGAGGTTTTTCCTGTATTACTAATGTATACTTTGCTAAATATTTAATAATAATATTTTTCTAAGCTGGGAAGATGCCAGATCAATAAGAAGCAAAGTAAAGAGCCTCTCTGACAGAAACAGCTCAGATACTGAAATAAAACATCCTAGAGAAGACCAGATGAAAGGAGATGGATCCACTTGACTCAGGAAAAAGCTAAAGTGGGAAAAAAAAGAAAGCAAAACATGGATGGGAAGGCTATAGCCAGACACACTCTGGCCGGAGCCAGTTCCATTGTGTACAAAATGCTGCTGGAATCTGAAGACATGTAGTCACTGTGAAGTTGGGGGCTGGTGAGCCTGAGGGCCTCAGTGGAAGGATGAAGTCATGGAGGGGAGGGATGGAGCAGAGAACAGCACCAGCTCAGAGATCTGCACCAGCTCATGTTGAATGCAGGGAGCTCAATCCTCCCGCGGGAGTGGGTGATTGGCCAGGTGAAATTTTGGAGTTGGGCAGGGTAATCCTGGAACCAGAACTGCAGCAGCTTCAGTCAGCCACTCAGTGCAGATCAGATTTGCTTGGACTGAGTCCTGCCCCCATGCACGATCCAATAGCCAAAGACAAGGTTTCCCTGAAGCTATCTCTAACCAGCCCTGTCTGTGTGGCACACACTAACATGGTGAGGACTCCCAGTGCTTGACAAACTCAGAAAGGAGAGGCCAGCCTGCCTTGCCGCTGCTTGTACATCAGTGGTCATCAGCAGACTGGGAAGGGCAGCAATCCCTAGCCAGCATGCTTCAGAGTAATCACAGCCAATACAGGAAGTGCCAGGGACCCCCACTATCCACTTGTCTGGAAGAAACCAGAAACCTGACAAGAGGAAGAAACAAAAGGAAGTTGCCAGCCTCCAACTCAAATAGTACTGGCCCAGGAGAAGTAAACACAGAAGAGATGGAGGTTTGCACACCTGTGGTTTCTGAAAAAGCAGCATGTGACATAAAGAATTATCTTTGTGACATTATAAAGGAGCTCAAAAGAGAAATACTAATACAAGTAGAAGATACAAGAAAAATAATAAAAGAAATGTTAAGTATCTCTTAAGAAGACACAGATGGAAGAATGGAGGAGTATAGAAAAAAGAAAGAAACTTTCAATGAAGAATATTAAAAAAATCTGAGATACATGAAACAAATTCAAAGACATTGCCAGGAAATTAAAAACTCCATTGAAAGCTGGTAAAACTGCTTGAAAGAAACTAAAGTTAGACTATCAAACCTTGAAGACAAGCTTGCAATGTGTAATCATGAAAGGAAAGATCTCAAAAATAACAAGGAACCAGGAAGTAGCAATACAACGGCTAGAAGATGACAAGAGGATCTATAACTTAAGAATAAAAAATGTGAGTGAAGAAGCAGGGGTAAACACAAACAAAATACAAAGGCTATTTATAGAAATAATTAAAGAAAATTTCCCAAGCATAGGAAAAGGAAGTAATATTCAGATATATGAGGCATACAGTACTTTAGCCAGCTATAACCCAAATAGATTACACCCAGACATATAATAATCAAGATCTCATAAGTTAAATATGAGAACAGAATATTAAAAGTTGTTAGAGAAAAGAAACAGATCACCTATAAAGGAAAACCCATCAGAATCATGACAGACTTCTCAACACAAACCATCAAATCAAGAAGAGCTTGGAGTGAAGTATTCCAAGACCTGAAAGAAAATAACCTCCAACCCAGATTGATGTACCCTGCAAAACTATCTCTCAAAATTAATGGCAGAAACAAGATGCTTCCATGACAAAGAGGAACTGGGGGAGTTTGTGACCACTAATCCAACCCTACAAAAAGTACCAAAGGACATTTTTGAGAGAGAGAAAAAAAGACCATGGTTTCAAGAACAGCAACAGAGTGTATTCACTGAACAAGGCAAATGAAGGGGAAAAGTAGACAACCAATGACCAAAAAATAGCATGGCAGAGATTGGCCATAATCGCTTACATGGATGGCCTTGATACACTAATAAAAAGAAACACAGGCAGAGTGGATCAGGTGATCGGATCCATCAAGATGCTCTATAAAAATATATTAAAATTTTATTATACAGTTTTTCTAAATCAAACTTCATTGTTCACTTAATTCTGGCAAGGTAAAGACTTTCACAATTACTTGAATTTATAAGCATATTTACAAGTAAGTCAAAGGAAGATGGAGGAGATCAGCATTTGAAGCACATATAAAATTTTGTATTAGTAATTAATTTCCATATGTGATATGTTCTAGTTTATTTTTGGAAACAAATGAAAACCAAACTACCAGACTTAATGTTAATGGATTTTTTTCTTAGAATGGGAAATATAAATTGTTAAATATGACAGGAAATGTTTCACTTTGGACATATGTTTTTGGGAATAATATTTTCCCTACATTTTTTTGGCTGTTCTTTCTTCTTTTTGTATTTTTTTTTAATTTGAAGTAGTGCCATGATCAGTAATCATGGAGAAATTCTAGAAAAGATGGTTCTATGAAATACTTTGCAAATATTTAGTTTCCCAATAGGAAAAGCAACACACTCTGTGTGTAGAATTTGAGCAGTCAGAACATAAGAGGCTCACAAAAAGTGCCTATTTTCACAAATTCCAGTCTCTTCATAACTACAAAAAAAAATAATGGATTCTTTACAAAGCCATATTACAAGAAGTACGATCATGATGTTGCTGTAAATAATGAATAACAATGTGGGAGAATCACAAAATCTTAATGCTGGATTAGACAATCTATTTCAAACTTCATATTTTAGATAAGTGTGATAGTTAATTTTATATGTCAACCTAACTCTGCCAAGAGATGTTCAGAGAATTTATACAATATTATTTTTGCATGTGTTTATGACAATATTTTCAGGAAAGATTAGAGCTGCTAGACTTAATAAAGAAGATCACCAACCCTACAAAACATATTGAAGGGCATTCTAGAGAGAGAGAAAAAAGACCATGGTTTCAGGAACAGAAGCAGAGGGGGCTCATTAAACAAGGCAGACAGTGGAATGAATGGGAAAAGAAGACAACCAATGGCAGAGATGAGGCAGAAAAGGTTGACCATAATTCCTAACATGGATGGCCTCGATATACTAATAAAAAGAAACAGGCAGAGTGGATCAGGAGATAGGGTCCATCAAGATACTCTGTATAAGAAATATATTTAACCTGAAAGAGGGTTATGGACTGAAAGTCAAAGACGAGAAAATAATGCTCTATGTGACAGGGAACCAGAAAAAAGTGGGGATATCTCACCCATCAGCTCCAGATTGGTTGGAAGGACATAACACATTTATACAATGGAGAACTACTCAGCTATAAAGAATGAAAACCCTGAGGCTCTTATAGGTAAATGGATACCATTTGAGACCAAGCTCAGGGGTGCAAATGTTCGGAACCACTCAAGTAAATAGTGGGTTGCATCCATAATCTAAAAACTAAAGGATTTAATGGGATACAAAATGTACAATGTGCCCTGGGAAAGTGAAAGGGGAGTAATTGTTTGAATAGGGAAAGCAGAGGACATTGCTAATCTATTATCATGATTTGAAACCCATATTGCTGTAATTGCTCTGTTTAGTTTAATTATATTCTGTTCCACTTTGTCTACTTGTACTAGATTTGAGGGCATAGACAGCTATTCCAAAGATAGCAGGATATACTATGGTAACCATTTTTAATTTCCTATTAACTTAATCTCAAACCCTATATTGCTTTCACTGCCTTGTTTATCTGAACCTGTTTTGTTCAATCACTGTCTTGTCTTGACTGATTTTATTTGCATCTGTTACTTTTGATAGTATCAAGTCTGAGAGTATAGGCAACTACTCTGAAGATGATAAAATTCACTGATACAATTTTGGTTTGATTATTACCCTCTTTTGAAGTCCTATAATGTCTCCAATGTTTTGCTTTTATTGATTTTGTTCTGTACGCCTATGTTCAACTTTATTGTATGTGATGATATGGGCAATTCTATTGAAGATAACAAGAGACATCATGGTAGCTATTGCAGATCACCTTGTATTGTGGTTTTAAATAACGTACTATGTCCATCCTTTTGTTTTGAATGACCCCATTTTTTTCTCAATTGGCTTTATTCTTTTCCAAATAAAAAAATTATATTAATAATATTTTCAAATACGAAAATTAAAAAGTCAATATAATTTAATATTTGAAAAACAGAATGGCAATGTTACTTTCCCTATATTCACTTATCTTATTCATGAACATGATGGATTGGATCTATCAAATATTTGATTTCATTTTAAAGTAGATTTACCTTTCTGTTTTCTGTTTTTATGCTGAGAGGTCCTTAGTACATAAATCTCCTATAGAAATGAAAATCTTCCAGAAATTAAAAGGCTTTCATTTTATCCTTAATTTTGTGTCATTTTTAATATTACTTACCATTCTACTTAGATCTTGTGCTTTACATTTCTTGAGATGAGATAATCCACTGTCTAAATTCATGTAGCTATAAAGTATTGTGAATTGCTGGAGGAAGTATGCATTTTATTCATGATAGTTTTAAATAGATCATCATATAATTGTTTGAAATGTGATCAGTATTAAGTTAGATAGTGCTTATCAATACCTCTATTCTCTATCTCCATTTTGTTTACCGTTGTGTTTTGAGGCTATTTTACATGTAAGGTTCAGTAGCATACTCATGTTGCCTCTTTCTGTCTTTTGCAAGGAACATGGTAAAACATCTATTAGAAGCATATGTTTAGAATCAAAGGGTATGCTTATTTATGTATGGTAGGAGTGAGAAAATGATAACTGAATTACAAAATGCTTGTGATGCAATGTGCTCTATGAAATAGTTGGAACAGGAAAACCATGCCAGAATTGTGTCCACAGTGTAGAGAACAAAGAACGACTCTAAACAGAGATTCTTAAACAAATTAATCTCTGTGTAACTAGATGGAGAAGCACTCAGCAACAATACCATAATGATAGATGAGTTTGGAGATAGCAGGATAAAAGATGACTTAGATTCTAAAGTTTCCATACTTCATAGAATTGTTTCCAGTTCCACATAGAGTGAATTCATATGAGATTGATGATAGAAAAAAAAAACAATTTTTGGATTCTAGAAATGAAGTCAATATTAATTTGTTTTTTAGTAGAGAAGCTCAGACTTTTTATATTAATTCCTATCAGAAATTTTCCCCAAATCTTAAATATTCATATTATTCAGTTTTAATGTAG
This sequence comes from Dolichotis patagonum, assembly GCA_004027295.1. Classification (NCBI taxonomy): domain Eukaryota; kingdom Metazoa; phylum Chordata; class Mammalia; order Rodentia; family Caviidae; genus Dolichotis; species Dolichotis patagonum. The sequence continues at coordinate 5,235 of PVJX010011074.1, read as the reverse complement.
TTATGGCAATTAACCTATTACAATTTCTTATGTTTGGTTAAATATGTATAGTTTTCTTATTCTTTTGAATGCCATATGTTTCAGATATGAGTTCTCAGTGAATCTGAAACATGATTACATATGAATATACATTTCATTATCTCGCCGTATATACCTATTCTGTACAAAAAGTGCACTTTTCTCTGTGCAACACTCATTTTAGTTTATTAATCTCACACCAATGAGTTTTTTGTCTCCCAAAGCCTCCCTTGGTGTGTGTGTGTGTGTGTGTGTGTGTACCTATGTGCTTGAAAGAGGAGAGAAGAGAGACAGAGACTGAGATAGAAGAATGCAGAACAAACTATGATAATTGCAAAGCCCAATGAAACAAAAATGCATAGCCCCTTTTTCAAATGGTAAGAATTTCCAGAAGTGACAAGAAGGCTGTAAATGCACTATGAATCTCTTCAGAGTACACAGTCCATTGTGATCACTAAAGTTAACTGTTAATGACACTGACTTTGAAGGAGAAAGAAGCACGGGGTAGGGTTAAGTGTATAGCAGGGCCACTTGGCTGCCTTATTTGAAAATGTTTCCTAAGGACTTTAAAGTTTATCAAATCTTATCACTTTGATGTTTTGGACATGCAAGTTTGGAATCAGAAGTGAAAGCAGAGTAAGTTATTCTGTTCATAATGGTAAAATTTGGAGTGTTGAAATCTACATGCTACTTTCTACATAGAAGAATATGCACACCAGGTTAGGGAGAAACAAGAGGCCTTAAAGATCATATATATGTATATATATATATATGTATATGTATATATATTTGTGCGTATATATGCATATATATGTATATATGTAAATACACGTGTGTATATATGTATGTATATATGTGTGTATATATGTGTGTATATATATATATATGTATATATATATATACACACATATATAATATATGTACCATCATGAAAAAATGCCAGAGTAGACTTTGGAGAATACATCTGCAAGCATCTATAAAAGATTTAAAATATTTAGTCTGTCTCAGAGCTCTAGGTACAACATTTCACTACATAGCCCCTTGAAATATTCAATATGGTCCACTTCTGTTATTATGATATAATTTACATTCTATCATTTGCAAACATGAATAATGCATTTAAAAACTTCAGCATTTTCTCATTATATATGAAGTATTTGATTTGTCAAAATGATTTATTCTACATCTTCTTTTGAGAACTGTCTCTTTCTCCACACATTCTCATATTTCTCCCTGATAGTGGACCAGAGTCTCTTATTATTTCACTCACATAAAAATAACATCTTCACTGTATATTAGAAAATGATTTAACCATGAACACATATTTAGCAATGTACTAGACATTGAGCTTCATGGAACTGTAACATGACTAGGAAACTTTAGCAAAATGAGTCCTGGTGATGCTACTTGTAGACTGCGACTAAAATAGAGATGGTTATAAAACAATATGAACCCATGGGAATATGACAGGAATAAAATACTTACACTTTGTACTCAGACAAAGTGGACATAACACAAAAACAGGGAAGAGGAAGGCTACAGGACAGGAATATAGAACAAAAATTTTGATTGAGGAATGGTCAATGGTTCTAAGTTAAAAAAAAACCCTTAAAAACTGGCAAAAACAGTTTAAAAGTTTAATGAAAACCAGTAATTAACATTATTTAAACTTGTTATCAGTAGAACATGATGCAAAACTGTTTGTCTCTTTTGCTTTTTGTTTTTCTTTTCTGTGTCTTCTTTCTTTTAAATAAACAAAACAAAACAAAACAAGAATAAAATAAACTTGCCAACAAATTAAGAATATCATTATTTTATGGAAATAAACAGCAAATATCAAGTGATATTTGTAGTAATTTTACATAATGTATCAGAATTGAAACAAATCAGTTCAGCCAAATCAACAAAAAGGAATGGAATTAGTCCCCCTCATAAAAAAGGAATTTTTGATTTGAGTTAGAGACAACATATGATTTTTATCATCAATCAGATATTTTATCTCCTGATTTTGTTCTCAAATTCTCTTCTTTTGCATTTATGACTTAAAAATTATTTTGTTTTTACTTAACATTATAAAATGTTGCTTCATTTCATCTTCTAAAGCCCACATTTTTAAATTCATAGAATTTAATCTATTTATTTAGCTTATATATTTGTCTAATACTTTCTTTTTTATCGGTACCAGGGATCGAACTCACAACTGCATGCTTGCAAGGCAGTCACTTATGTTGCTGAGCTAAATCCTCAGCCCAATATTTTTGTAATTCTATGGAGTTGTGTTTCTATGGTTTATCACTTATGTAACCTATGACACTGTTTTAAAGTCCCATCACACTGTGAAGTTAGTTATATATCTGTAAGAACACACATCCTGATTATTCCACTTATTTTCTTTAAAGACTATTTCTTAGGAGAGAAAGATTAAGATCTATTTGCAAAGGTTAGAATGTTGATTTGGGCACTATATAATATTTTGTCATTATTGCTTTATTTTTTGGTTAGTAGTAATTTATTATAAAGGAATCTGCAGCACACCAGACTGATGACACAAAAGGTAATGAAGAGTTTGATCTACTAGAAGACATGCAGCATATAATATATGTAAATGATGTATTCTGATTATGTATTATGTCATATCAACAAGAAATAGCAATTGCAGTACATTCAAAAATTAGAGAGTAAAAGACATTATGTCTGAGAGCAAAGATGTAAGCCTTTAGCTTTAGTAAAAATTTCTAAGGGTACAACATGGAAAACCAGCTAAAAAATATTCGGCTGGCTTTGGGAAACACAAATTCATTCTTTTTATTTTATAACTTTCCAAGTTTATTTCAGTTGCTTTACATTGCTTCTCAAATACTCCCAGAAAGTGAGATACCTTACATATTTGTTATTGTCAGAATTTGAGTATTTTAGTTGTGATATAGAAACAAGATATACAAAATCAAAGCTAAGCATTTAATACTATTTAATGTGAAATATATTGAGTTTTAAAAACAGGTAAATGTAAATCTTTTCAGCAATTTCTCCATTGTTCATGCCAATTAATTCCCATGTTTATCTATGTGTTTGAAGCTGTTTTAAACCAATTCAGCATTTTCTCACAAATTTTAGGCATCAAATACTTAACATTTAAATGTGACTTAAGACTAAGTGTAGAAAGGAGCCACAGTGTAACTGTACATGCAGTCTGAATGATTGGCCTTGATTTTATCAATTTTGATAGTTTATTAGTTTAGATAGTTATTAGTTTTAGTTTTCACACAGACCAAAATAGTTATTAAAATAAGAACTTCTTTTTTCCGTTGACCAAAATAGGCACAATTAGGCAAATTTTTATTTTGAATTTACTAGCTGTGTTTTGCTTATGGAAAAAAAACTCCATCAATGTTTTGCATTGCAAGGATAGAGCAGTAATATGTTTGTAACTGTGCTACTGGTATAGCTTAGTAAACTGAAATAGTGGCCACGATATTCTAAGATTACTTTCTGGTCATTAAGTTACTGAGATGATATCATTCAGCAGCAATTTTTATTTAACAAGGAACGAAAATGATAGCTAGAGTTTATGGAACCTTCTAGGTATGCGCGGAGACAACTTTCAGTTGGTAATTATCATTTGAGGGAGTAGAAAAAAGCTACCAGAAAATTTATCAGAGTTAATTTGTGGATACAAGTGAAGTTTGAAAGCAATTTTGTAAATTCTTAGCATGACTACATGTATTCTTCAAAACTACCTCAATTTAACAGACTTTCATGAGAAGATATGCTTATAGAGGATATAAAACACTCACTTTATAACTATGGTACCTATATTTGTATAAGATGTATTCAGGAGGAAGTCAACCAGTTTTCTTCATGAGATTATTAAAAGAATATTGTAGTGTTTCTAGGCAACATATGTGGTAGTTAAAAACTAGCTTCAGTGATTTCACATTAATTATAAGTTAGAGATAATTCTGGAATTTTGAAGAAACCAGAGGACAACCCCAAATTACAAAAATTTGTTGGACATTCTTCTAGTGGACAATAAATTTTATAAATTTGTTCAACAAAGTTAACAATACCAATAACTTTAAATGTAAAAAGGACTTGACTTTGTGAAATGATGATTGAAGAATTTTCCTTCAAAAAGGGCCTGTCAAAATTATTTGACTATATTTAAGTTACAAATAGCACTTTAAAATGTACTTGTAGGGAGCAGCGTGATAGCCTCACTGCTGCCACCCCATCCCGCCCTCTTGTGGGCATTTGGTGCGTCTGCCTACATTATCCATGATCCTTTCTGCCTGGACGGATATGACTGCAACTTATCCGGTCTTTCCACAACGTCTTTGCCTGATGACCCATTTCCCCCACCGTTGCCCATAGTTACTCCCACGAGAAAGTTGAGCCTGCCCAACTATTGTCTAGGTACTCCTGCCAAAAGGGTTAGTACCACCCATGGTTGCTTAGCTACCCGGCTACGTCATATGACCTGACTCCTTCATTTCTGCCCTCTATATAAACCTTGTTCACCTCCTCAATAAACGAGACTTGATTGGAACTGCTCCACTTTTCTCCGTCTCTCTTTCCTCTTGCCCTGCCCCCATCATCATTCCCTCTCCAGGTGAGACCCACGGACTGATCCACGGGCCGGATCATGTACTCAAGTGAAAAATGTTATCCTGAAAGTGGATGATTAACATGAGCAGAATTATCCATTATGATTTCATCCAATAACTTGCACAACTCCCAGACAGAGCCTGGGTAACATCAAGGAATTAGTCATCTTTCACATTCTGAGCTTCACTTGTTTCCCAGTTGGCATTTCTGCTTCAGATTTGATAGCCAAAATGATTTTTAACACTTTTATGAAATACTTCCAGCATCAGAGAAAGCTATGGAAGATATTATAAATACTTGTGAAATTTTAGTAGAAAAAAAGAATCCATTGCGCTAAAACTAAAGCAAGAAATATGGACCAAAAAACTGGGGCAATAGAAACTTAGAATTTCCTGTGGCTGTGGGACATCTGGAGGTGGGTTGTGAAGAAAGGTTAAACTATGAAAGAACTCAAAGTCCTAGTGAAGAGTTTGAAGATCAACTCTCCAGAACTTTTATAAGTAGGTAATCGGTTAGGAAGGTTAAATGTAAACCTTAGGAATTTAGGAGACCTTGAAGAAAATCAAGTAGATAATGATAACATTCTTTCCTGGGTGACAGGCTGATTAATTG